>JAOBAT010022123.1:0-20039 GCA_026413305.1 Hydrozoanthus tunicans | reverse complement strand
TCTTAAGTTTATTTTCATTAGGTCAACTATGGCTTCCCTGAATAAGACAATAAAGTGAAAAAAGTGACTGGTGGGTGGCACGCCACTACAGAGACAGTATATGGTTTGTTTAGTGGGTTTTTTTTCTTAAGTTTATTTTCATTAGGTCAACTATGGCTTCCCTGAATAAGACAATAAAGTGAAAAAAGTGACTGGTGGGTGACACGCCCATACAGAGAAAGTATATGGGAGTAGCCCCCCCCCCCCCTCCTCCTGCTGTCCCATGCCCAGGTTTTAGTTATTGACTTTTTTCAAGTTATTCATTTCACTATATGCCAAATTCTTGTGTTAAACTTCGGTTTTCAATGAACACTGTGATGAGAATGGCTTCTACCATAGGAAAACGAGGGAATTCTGTACATTGTTGCTTCAAAATGTAATAAAATCATTCTACAATCTTTTATTTAGTATCAATGATTGCTTACATTTTGCTGCTTTTGGAGGAATTGAAGTGCTTTCTGAGGTATAGCATCAAAAAATAAAGTTCAGATGGCGTCCAAGTTTTGTGATGGGAGCCTGGGCTACCTGTGCTTCTACTAGACCTTTTAAAGGCAGCTAAGATCCTCTACCAAATCAAGATTAATCGTATGCCTGCAATTCTTCAAAAACACAGGTTTTTCCTCTGAAGCATTTAGAGCTGTGATAATGAATGTGTAAGTGGTAAGTTAGTTTTGAGAGTATAAGTCCTTTTGAGCCAGTAGACTTAACATGAAAAAAATTTGAAGTGGCAACAAAAACTTGCAGCTGAATGGGTGCCACAGGCACCCCAAGCTTACAGCAACTCTAAGGAAATTATTTTAAGTGAAGACCATTTCCCATACAAAGTCTTACAAATTTAGTCAAAATTATAAAATCTAAAATTTTTGGAATAAAGTTTGCCCACCTTGAGTTCACCTTACGTTTGTATCATAGTTGTGTGTATTTCTGGCACAACTGGAGGTGTTTTTGAGGGAGTTTTTGCAATTGCCCTTGTAAAGAAAAAGTACTTTTTGATATATGATAAATATATTAATTTTAAAATATTTTTAGCACACCTATTGCTTGCCCCTATTATATGCATATGCATATATACAATCGATAAAACACTGATTAAAAAATTGCACCCTATATTTTCAGTCGCTGGAACATTTCAATTCATATCAGCATCACAGTCTTCGGAATTGTAAGGTCACATGGTATTCTGCTTGTTACCTACTAGCTATATGTAGATACTCCTGGCTCTTAGACATATGTTGCACACCACAGTGCAAATGAAATAAAAGTGTATTTGGAACATGGGTTCAGTGTTTATATTGAAATCTTAATAAATTTTGTTGATGCCCAAGAAAAAAAATTAAATGTGAAAAATTCAGAGTGGTTTTGCTGGGTGTTAATTTTGATTTTAAACTAAACAATAGTGATCTAATTAAGAATACATTTCAGAAATTGTGCCTCAGTTTTGCTATATTTGCGTCACCCTGATGGCCCTTATTAAAACACATTTGTGTATACAATATTCATCTCTCTTGTAAAAGATATTCCAATGTCCTTGGCTGCTAGTTGAAAAACATATTATTTTCAGAATATTATTATTAGTTTATAAGTCTTGATAATCTAGCTCCTGCATATATTAGCAATCTATTGAGTCATTATTAGCCTAGTTGTAACCTAAGGTCAGTTGGCCAGTGCCATCCCAAGTTCCAATCAAAGGACCTGTGGTGACAGAGCCCCGGGGGTATACTTTGGGGTTAAAAGGGTAGGGATGACCGGTGGAAAAATCCCCAAAATACCCTAAAAAATACCTAGGGATAAAAATTTTCTACCCAAAAAAATACCTTTGGTTTTAAAATTACCCTAAAAAATACCAATTGAAAGCTGAAATTTTCCCCTGGGTAGCAAGTGGGTCGGCGCTAAGTTCCCTCTTGTTGTTTTGAACATGGTATGCAGTAAATAAAGGCACGCGTGTAGTAGAATATTTGCCAAAAGACTTCTTATCAGTACACATGTTTGCTAAAACACAGGACTGCAAGCAGTCCAATAGCTTTGCGCTTTTAAACCCTAAAAAATACCAGGCTCTTGGTTTAACACCAGATTCCTTTTTACAACCCCTAAAAATACAGGACTGGCAATTTTAACCCCTAAAAAATATTGGCGGTCATACCTACCATCCCAATATATAGGGAGTACCTCCCCCAGGGGACAGAGCATTTTCAGTAGCTGCACCAAAAAAAAAGCTATTGATTCCCCTTTCCAGCAACATTAAGAAAAGTGGTACTCTAACAGTATTTAAATCAAGAGTAAAGACCTTTTTTAAGGAATCATTTTTTTAATATTTTTTTGTAACTTTGATGATTTTAAATAAGGTATTTTTAACTGTAGTATTGTGAAGTGCCATATAGGACAAATAGTGTATATGGTGCTGCAAAAGTGTTGAATTGTTATTAATGTTTTGATGTCAAATCAAAATGTTCCTCACACCACCCCTATTATGACAGCTACAGGGAGCAAAAATTCACCAAAAAAAAGTGCAGAGTATCTAAAACTATTAATACGATTTAAAACTAATTGTGTTTTTTTAACATATTTTAAATTAGCCTAACTAGCACGGTTCTTAGTCACAAGTCAAACTTCCAAACAAATATGTTGCCCAAAATGTGGCTAGTGAGTTTAGCAAAAGAACAACTTTTAACTGCTGTCATTTATGCATGGCGTCTACTGTTTTTTGTAAATGTTGTAATAATTTGTCAAGGGTCCTCAAGAGAATTTTCTGTTTCTTTTGAATTTTTTTTCAGATAAAGTTAGAATGTTAAGAAATTGTTGGTTGGGATCTGTTGGGTAGTTTTTGGGTAAACTGTTGTTTTATATATTTATTCAATATTTTTTGAACAGTGACAAGTATTTAATAATAGTGAACTCTTTTAAAATTTGTTTGAAACGGCCAAAAAAAACAGGCATCCTGAACATTTATAAACAGTTTTAGTTCTTAATATATTTATTTGAATTAATGTACAATTGCGTTAATATAATTTACTAAAATATGCATAGTTAAAATGCCCCTTTGGGAACAGCAGCAAAACATGCACTCCAAGAGCGCGAGAAAGTGCTAATGAGCTAGAATATTCGAGAAAACGCCAGAGAATTCCAGAAAATTCTGGAAGTAGACTAAACTCAAGCAGTTTGTTTGCGTTGTCACCATGATCTAGCGAACTACATTCTTTGTTTTAAAACTGTCAGTGATTTCCCTGTAAAATATATTTTTTAGTGTTTGTAACACTTCTCAAAATGTCGAACATAATCGAAAATACTCGTTGCAGGTGGTCAATGTTGAAAAGAAGACCGAATATTGAAAGACTCGGACTTTCAAATGTTTAAAATAGAAGATGATTTTCAAGAAAACGCCATTGGCGTTGCGTAAGACCAAATTCTGGTTCGACCAATCAACAAACGAGATATAATAATTTGACCAATCAGGAACAAGTACACGCTAAGCGGATCTAGAAGTTTCTAGAACATTCTAGAATGTTCTATGACGTTTCCGCGCCAGTATAAAAGCCGGTGAGGGCACGTGGTAGTTCTCGATTCTTTGCACAGTGACTCTGAGGTAGAGTTTACGCACGGAAAACCTAATTTTCCTTAGCGCCAACACCTAACAAAACCAAAATGCCCGAAATCGAAGAAGTTCAGCAAATGGAGGAAGATCAAGAAGTCGAAACATTCGCATTTCAAGCAGAAATTGCGCAGTTGATGAGTTTAATCATCAACACTTTTTACTCCAACAAGGAAATTTTCCTCCGTGAACTTGTCTCCAACTCTTCTGATGTGAGTAGACATTGATGATTTTTTCGTTTCGTTTGTGACTGTCTGATAACTTGAAACAACTAAGCGCGAACAGATTGATAAAATAGTTTTGTAAGAACTGTTCTGATCAAAAAATTTTTGTAAACAGCAAACATTTTGCGAGTTGCCAACAAAGAATCGATCGTTGACAAACCGACCATGTGCTATTAAGCGGTCGGCGTATACTAGTAAGGGAAGATCGCAGCTTCGATATTTTCAAATTGTTCGGAGAGCCCTTTAATCATGAAAGAAAAAGAGTACATATTTAAAGGTTCTAAGGAAAGATTCATTTTATTTTGTTTTTGAACGCAAGGGTGTATTAGCATTTTTTTAACTTAGTCGGTTTGATAGTCTGATTCCCAAAGTGAGATCGTCGCTGTATCGCCGCGTGGTTTGTTGGTTCCATAATTTATTAATCATTCTAGTGTTTCTGTTTGAAGTAATTTCAGAATTGCAAATATTGTTTTCGCTTCCAAACATTTCTTTCGTTTTCACTTTCGTTTGTTGAATCGGCAGTCGTCTGTTTCAGCCTTTCTGCTCTTGCTCGGGACAAAATGGCGAACTTGACATGTGATTATACCGGAAGTAGCACAACCGCTATTAATTTTACTCCACTTTCTCTCTAAAAAATGTAACTATTTTTTTTTCCAATTCAAGTTTTTTGCAACACCATTTAAATGCAGATATTGTTTTCTTATTCTAATTACAATTTAAAAACTTGAGAGAGTAAGTAAAAGTTAATTCTCATTCAAGACTATCTGCGAACATTTGAGGACAATGGACTACCGCCTTCGCGCCTAAAGCGAAGTTTCTTGCGTAAATGCTTTTGGTTTATATTTGATATTTGAAATGAAGATGTGGAACTTGATGCTGTCATTAATTTTGGTCGTAAGGCAATGATTTGCTGTACTATTTAACCTTTCAGGAATTTGAAGTGTGAGCAAAAAATATGTACACTAAGACAAATATGATGAGGTTATTATTTAAACTTGAACTAAATTGTGAATTGCCTGATGTAATATAACTGGACTTGACCCAAGGTGATACTCTTGGGTGAGATGGGTAGTGATTGCTGTCAGAAAATTTCCTAAAGACTCAAAGGCGTAAAAATCTTCCTCTCCCTAAAGAATACCTCTGGGTTTTGGAATTACCCAAAAAGTACGATTTTGTGTTTACCCTTCATTAAACACATCCCTTAATTAAAGGTGTATCATCATACTTGCAGTTTCTAGACTGTATTTGACAGAACAGAACCAATACTAGGAAAATTGAATGAAATGTGAATATGAAAATTATTCTAGAAACATTGAAAAGCAACACCTAATATTGCAATAGAGATTTTCTGAAAATGTACACTAGGCTCTAAGCTTAACATAGGTTACTGCCTATTTTGACCTCTAACATATAGACCCTTTTGGTTTTTCTTTTTTTCAAAGGCTTTGGATAAGATCCGATATCAAAGCTTGACTGATCCAGCTGTGCTAGACAGCTGCAAGGACCTCAAGATTGAGATCGTACCCAACAAAGAAGACGGCACATTGACTATCCGAGACACCGGTGTTGGAATGACCAAGGCAGACCTCGTCAACCATCTTGGAACTATTGCAAAGTCTGGCACAAGGCAATTCATGGAAGCACTTCAGGTAGTTAATGCCCTTGTCTTTTTTTCACATGGGCAAAACTGATTTTATTGAGTACCAGCTTCTGGTGGCGGCTAATTTGTGATAGATTTATGCCCCCTCAAGGGATTGTTGGCCTTTCATTATTTTGGCACTTCAGACAAAATTAATGTTGTGATTAAAACTAGGGATGAGCCTCCCTTATGGGCCACTTGGCAGGATTAAACTTAAGACATGCTTTAAAGCGGCTGCCAGTGGTTCTGAAATATGCTTCTGGTCTACTGGGGGTTAACTTGTCATAAAGTGTCTTTGAGCGTATATCTCCATAAAGGCATATGGGTGCCAGGGTGTTATACAAATGCGTTGCTTTACACTTTATTTTATGCATCACAGTGCAATGATATTGTTTTAACTCATTTGAGAGCTTCAAATTTGTGACTTAAATAGAAATGTTTTACCCTGTTTTTTGTCGAGGAAAATTTTTTGTGGCATAGCAGCTTATTTTTGTTCTCTTTATAGGCTGGAGCTGATATTTCCATGATTGGTCAGTTTGGTGTGGGCTTTTATTCTGCGTACTTGGTTGCGGAGAAAGTCAAGGTTATCACCAAGCATAACGATGATGAACAGTATATCTGGGAGTCGGCAGCTGGTGGTTCATTTACAGTGGTCCGTGACGCTGGGGAGCCTATTGGTCGTGGCACCAAGGTGATATTGCACTTCAAGGAGGATCAGACCGAATATCTTGAAGAGAGGAAGATCAAGGATGTGATAAAAAAGCACAGTCAGTTCATTGGATACCCCATCAGCCTAGAGGTTGGTATATACATAGTTACCCAGGTCTCTAACTAGCCACCTTGGTACAAAGAAATACACACAGGCTACTATAGACTTTCAGAACTTGAAGCCATCTGGTTACTTTAAAGAGAAACTCTCAAAGTCACATCAGTATTTGGTCAAATGTTGTTTGAATGTGCCTTACTGTGTTGG
The DNA here is from genome assembly GCA_026413305.1 of Hydrozoanthus tunicans. Classification (NCBI taxonomy): domain Eukaryota; kingdom Metazoa; phylum Cnidaria; class Anthozoa; order Zoantharia; family Hydrozoanthidae; genus Hydrozoanthus; species Hydrozoanthus tunicans. The sequence continues at coordinate 13,578 of JAOBAT010022123.1, read as the reverse complement.
TAAAATGTGTAAAAAACAGCTGCATGAAAACCCAAAAACTAAAAATATGCGATTGAAAAAAGAGTTGAGTTTAACCCCTGATACATTTCATGAGCAATCATTAGAAATGTTGCAATACTTCTAAAAGAGTTGGCTGGCAAAGATAAGTGCAACCTTTTAGTTAGCAGGCAACTTAACATAACTTTGCCATTGAGTAGGGTTGCATATTCACTTCGCTCAAGTAAAAAGAATGATATGAATGAGTCAAGATACCTTTTTATATAAGATAAGACTTGGTGGCTGGTTTGTTGTGAACTTCCCAACTAGACTAAAACTTTCTTTTTCTTAAATAGGACTATGAAAGTTGTTGGCTCTATAAAACTTGCACAGGGCTCATACATGAAAAGTCTTGAAAAGTCTTCAAATTTGAAAAATTATGCAATTCCCAGGCTTAGAAAAGTCATGGAATTTTTTTCCTTTAAGCAAACAGTCATTTAGCATAAATGTACCAAAAACACTAGTAATACACAAGTGTTGTACATATGGCATTGAATTTATTTGTGAAATGCCTCTAATAGGTAATGTGGGTTCTTTGGTTTCACGATATTTCATGAAAAAACAGCGTTAGGTCATTGGAATGTTAATTTCCATGTTCTGTGCCCTGCAGGTGCAGAAGGAACGGGAAAAGGAAGTTGAAGATGATGAGGAAGACGAGGAATCCAAAGATGAAGATGCCAACAAAGAAAAAGAAGAAAAGGATGAAGAAGAGAACAAGGAACCAAAGATCGAAGACATTGGTGATGATGAAGACAGTGACAAGACAAAGGAAAAGAAAAAGAAGAAAATAAAAGAAAAATATAGCGAGTTGGAGCAGCTAAACAAAACCAAGCCTCTTTGGATGCGAAATGCTGACGAGATCACAAATGAAGAATATGGAGAGTTTTATAAGAGCTTGACCAATGATTGGGAGGAGCATTTGGCTGTCAAACATTTCTCTGTTGAGGGTCAGCTGGAATTCAGGGCTCTTCTCTTTGTCCCAAAGCGTGCACCTTTTGATCTGTTTGAGAACCGCAAGAAGAAGAACAACATCAAGCTGTATGTAAGGCGTGTTTTCATCATGGACAACTGTGAAGATTTGATCCCTGAGTACTTGAACTTCATCAAAGGTGTTGTAGATTCCGAGGATTTGCCCCTGAACATCTCCAGAGAAATGCTGCAGCAAAATAAGATCCTGAAAGTTATCCGGAAGAATTTGGTTAAGAAATGCTTGGAGGTGTTTGGTGAGATTTCTGAGGACAAAGACAACTTCAAGAAGTTCTATGAGCAGTTTGGTAAGAACTTGAAGTTAGGCATACATGAAGACAGTGTGAACCGTGCCAAACTTGCCGAGCTGTTGAGATATCATTCATCGGCTTCAGGAGATGAAATGACTTCGCTCAAGGACTATGTTACGCGCATGAAGGAGAACCAAAAGGATATTTACTTCATCACCGGGGAAAGCAAAGACCAAGTTTCCACTTCGGCATTTGTGGAGAGAGTCAAGAATCGTGGATTTGAGGTGCTCTACATGACAGAACCAATTGATGAGTATGCTATTCAACAGCTGAAGGAATATGATGGCAAGAAACTTGTAAGTGTAACAAAGGAAGGTCTTGAACTACCAGAAGATGAAGAAGAAAAGAAAAAGAGAGAAGAGAAGAAGGCAAAGTTTGATCCTCTTTGCAAAGTAAGTGTTAAGAACTTGTTAATGCTGAACTAGGGGTATCAGCAAACTAACTATGTTTTTACTATTTAAGGCTACTTTAGAATAAATAAACATGCTGAAAATTTTCAATAGTTTCTTTCTTTTTATCTAGCTTTTCATCATTGCTATTTTATAGTTTTATCTCGGGGAGGGGGGGTACAAAATGTTCTGTTAACCAAATCTAAAATGTTTTCCCAAAAAATCATGATTTTGATTTTAGCACTCAAATGTTAGTCAAATTAATGAATTGGAAATATGCTTTCCTTAGAGAAGATTATTGTCATTGTTTGAATTAAAAGGCTGCAGTGACCAGTAACTGGGAAAGCAACCCTGGCATTGGTATGGTTGAGTAAAAAGTTTTTCTGACAATGGAGTGTTTAACTTCAGGTCATCAAGGAAATTCTTGACAAGAAAGTTGAGAAAGTTGTGATCTCAACCCGGCTTGTCACCTCCCCCTGTTGTATTGTTACCAGTCAGTTCGGATGGTCAGCCAACATGGAGCGTATTATGAAAGCCCAGGCTCTTCGAGACAACAGCACCCTTGGGTACATGGCTGCTAAGAAGCATCTTGAAATCAACGTTGATCACCCCATCATTGACACACTCCGAGAGAAGGTGGAGGCAGACAAGAATGACAAGTCTGTTAAAGACCTGGTCATGCTCTTGTTTGAGACATCCCTGTTGTCGTCCGGCTTCACTCTTGACGAGCCCCAAGTGCATGCAAACCGCATTTACAGAATGATCAGTCTTGGGCTTGGCATTGATGAGGAAGTTGAAGCAGGTTAGCAATAGAATTGAACAGCTAGAAATTAGAAGTAAAAACTGGAAGTGTATCTGCCACTTGACCCGTTTAGCCCCAGTCAGTTTAACAACATCTTACCTCGCCTTACATCTACAAAGTGTTTTGTTTTATGGTGAGAAAACAAGAATTAATCAATTCAGTTACTAAATGCCATTAAGTAACGATCTGAGTAAGAACTAGGGAGGTCAATGGCAATGGAATGCAGAAAGGTGCTAATTGTGATATTATTAAACTGTTGATATGAATGGGCAATATATTCATAAGTAAGCAGATGTGTTTCTTTCCAGTTCACTCATTCAGTCATTTCTAGTTGAAACATTTCTGTTCTCAAATTAAAGAAAAATTTTCTGTGGGGAACATTGAAAATTAAAAAGTTTTCTTCCCTTTTGTTTCAGAGCTCTATGATTCAATGGCTTAAATTTCATAGCACAAAAGAAACAGTGCTGAAAAATAGTTTCACTGCTTTTTATTTAAAAACTATGAAGGCTGCAAAGCCATAAACCAGTTTGGTCGGTTAATTGTTAATAAAACTTATCTTTCTTCTGCATTTGCCTGTTTCGATAGGCTGAGAGGGTAGGTAACAAAAGTTTTTGCAGAATTTGTAGTATTTTGCTATTTCAAAGGTTTAAAACATCCCAAAAACTCAAACCTGGAGTTTGAATATTTTATCGAAATCATTTTTTCTCGAGCAATTTTCTAGAGTTTTAGCTGCTTAATTTTTTATTTCTTTGTTTTATATTGTTTCTATACCATTTATTATGTTGCACTAATTTGATTTTCACACCCACATTAATACCTGGACTCTGAAAAGCTCCTCAGAAAAATTGTGTTTTATGACAGATAAACAAATGAGTTGTCATCAGCCTGATTTTGGCTCAAGTTCTTCCCTTAAAGTAACTGTTAGTTAAACAGAGACATTGATTCTTTTTATTTGTAGCTGCGGCAGCTGCAGCCTCCGACGAGGCATCGACTGAAGACATGCCCCCCCTGGAAGGAGAAGACGGAGAGGATGCATCAAAGATGGAAGAAGTTGACTAACGGGCTAATCTTTACACTGAGAGCTTTCTGGTTTGGTTTAGTTTTGTGTTAGGCTTCTTAATCAACATCCCTAGGTAAAGCTACTGTTATTCAAGAAAGTTTACAAGACAGTTTATATCTGCCCTTACACTTGGCAGTGTTTCACTAGTCAATCAGTTCAGAAAACACTGGTTAGATTTGTTTCACAAGAGCAAGGTAACTTCAAAATATTTAAAAGAAAAGTTGGTTCAAAGGAAGAAAAAAAAATTGCAAAAGTTTGAAAATCCGCAGGAGTATAAATCAGTGTTTTTCGCTGTACATCAAAGCCGTTGTGCAAAGGCTTCGCGTTTGTAATCTGTGTTTATTAGCAGCAGGTTACTCGGACTGGTCCCAGAACCAACTGTTACAGTGCTAGCTTCGTGCATGTAATGAGCATATTTGGCATTTTCAAATAAACTTTCTTACATAGCAACTGGTAGGAAACAAAATTGCGTGTTTGTTGCTTTGTTAACTTGTAAAATGGGGGCTGCGGAGCTGGGGGACAGCTGGGGCAATCTTCCCACCCCCCTTCCCCTTGCCCACTTTTTTCTCTGACTTTAATAAGTGTTTGAAATTTGTAAGAGGGTGTATCTGACCTCAAACATTTGCCCCACCCACTCTAAAAATCGCTCCGTGGCCCCTGTAAAATGGTTGATCTTTTTGTTTAGAACCGTCAACGCACTAACCCCCCCGCCTCTCTCCTTCTCTTTGTAAAGACTGGATTTATAACACAAGGGATTTGTGTAAGACAGAACAATTTGTCAACGGTATCTGTTTTAAGTTTGTAAAAGTGCTGGTTATCACGATAGAAGAACACAGCATTACTAGTTGATATACAGAGGCATTCAGACCCCATTAAACTGGCGTCCTAGAACGATAGAAGATTGGAGGTTAGGGTTTCAGAAAAGGAATTTTATGTAGTTTGCTTGAAGTGAAACGTCATGTCAATTTTAAAAAACTCGCTTTTCTCACGATTCATTTATTCAAAACTTGTAAGTTTTGTGGAAATGTTTTCTAATGAATAAAACAGTCCATAAAGTTTCATTTTAATGGGCGCTATGTATGTTTACGTCCAACACCCCAAAGCCTCGCTTTCAAATCAGGAAAGTGAATATTTTCATAAATCAAATCCCAAAGCGTCCACAAATGAAAAAATTTCCTCGTGAACACCGTTTGAACGTAAAAGTGCTCAAAATTCACTCGTTTGATGTCAACATGCATAAGGACCGTTGTGGTTGTGTTTATTGTGTGTATTATATATGTTAAATGGGTTTGTTGAAGGGGGGTTGTGAAAAAAATATTGCTGGATTTTGAGAATGTATTAAAATTTAGGTTACAAATACTCTTGAGAACCGAAATTTTCCATCACTTATTGCACAAAACCTATGACAGAATTTTAATGTCGATTTATCTTTTAACACAAAGTAAACAAATTTACTTGGTTGCTTTTGGTTCATTTTTGTGAAAGTATATGTTAAAGGTGTGAAAAAGCCAAAAAACGAAAACGACACATCTCCGAAAAACGATTATTAGGGAACAGTAGACTCATAATTACGAATTTTTTTCATATTTCTGTTTTCGAAACAGTTATGAGGAAAAGCCATTTAGGCAATTGGATGAATAGTTAGGGAATGGTGACTCTTTGAAATCAGCGCGGGTACTTTCTGCCCCCTCCCCCCAGTCTGGATTAGGTTAATGGGGGGTTGGGGGATGGGGAGGGGAAAGGGACAGTGGAAATTTTAATACTTTGTTATGAAACCTGAAAGTTCCATTCAAAAGTTGCTATTTTTAGCTACTATCATTGATAATATTTGCGTAGCGGCTGACGCACTGAGGCCTGAATAATGCGCGAGCGAAGATTAACATGGGACCCGCTGGGTTGACACTTTGCCTCCCCTGATAAATCAGCCGCTAAGCAGGCTATAGTAATCTATAAAGACAAAAAAAACCTCAAATGAACTTGGCATGCTTTTAGCCGGTTGCTATAGAAACTTGACTCATGCTACGTCATCACACCATGCAGGACCTTGTAATGGGACTCCTGCTAGGACAATGGACAGGGTTCCAATTTTTCTCCAAACTATTAAAAACAAGTACTGTGAGAAACTGTTTTATTTTCAAAAATTTCTGTTACTAGACGGTTTTGCTTTGTATCTAAAAAGTAAGAAAAAGAAACAAGGACTTGAAATTCAATGTTTCTTAAAGTCCCTATTAAGCTTATTTTTTTAAGTTTCAGGTGAAAAGTAGAGTTTTTGAGTGAGGCCTTTACTACCACAGGTTTAGGCAAGTTTCGCTGATCTACAGCATCAACAAAGACCCCATAAACCCACAGAAAGGAAAGAGAAAAAATCTCTGACCTCGGTGGCTCTTGCTGAAATTAACTTTAAAGTCCCTATCAAGCTTAGTTTTTCAAGTTCCATATGAAAAGTAGAGCCCTTTAATAACAGTAATTTTCGGAAATAAAACCTTTTCTCGCCGTTCCTGTTACATTTTTTAGACTTGTAGCGTGTAATGATTACGTAGCAGGAGGCATAAGACGTAGCACGAGGCATAAAGCAGGGACAATCTTTTTTATCTCAAAAAGTCAGTTCTGGCTACAATATTTGCATTGTCATAACTTTAATCAATGTGATCCCCTTGAAATTGTTTGAAATAAAAATTTTATGACATTTTTTTAACAGAAATGAATTTTTTTAAAAAAACCAAATAACTCGCTGCTGCTACGTCACTGGTTACCAGTCCACGGCCTGCTCGGTCAAAATTTGAATTCCAATCTTTTTTTGATTAAAAAGCATCAGTAGACGTGGAAATTTCCTTTTGTTATTCAAACTTTGAGTTCACAGATGACAACGGTTTTACCCCAAAAAGTAAAAAAGTAAGCTTGATAGGGACTTTAAAATTGTCTAATTTTATTTCGACTTGATAAAAGTTTTGAAAATCTTATTTACAATGTATTAAGTAAGTATTCAGGTTCTCGTTCAAATTGTTGATTTCTAACCATATAATCCTAGATACAAAAACTAAAACAAGCTCAATAGGTCCTGTTCTTTTCTCCCCTTAGTATACGCTTCACCGAAATCTTGTTTTGGTTGCAATAAAGTTCAATTATCTACACTTCTGACCAGATTTAACTACGCATATAGCTGCTCGCCAGGAATTTCTGAGCTTCATACTGGTATTTTCCAAAACAACTTTGTAAGAACTGTAAAATTATTTATCAAATAAGAAAATAACCATTGAATTTAAGACTATTTACTATTGCTCTATTTTGAATCATAACTAACTAGATCCCAAGGCCTTGCGCACTTTGAAAATAATTTCTCAGTTCGAATCTAAATGGATGGTAAACTGCTACCCCAGTTTCATTTGGCCTTCAGCTAACTCAAAGTTGGTCATAACTCTTTGGCTTTCGGTGCCACTCAGATTTTGAAATTTGGTTATTTTAAAAAACTGCTAAAGCAAAAAAATTCTCCAAACCTTGTTCAATAAAAATTTGGGAGAATTTATCATCACAACTGGAATTAAATAGGTTAATTACGAAATCGATTTCGATTAATCGTATCGGCATATTATGGTCTTAGCCGAGTATTCCAAATAAGGAAATAGAATAGTTTTTAACCTATCGTAACCTCGCTCCAGGCGGCAAAGGGAGAGGTACTTTTCCGCCAGTTGGTTTATTCGCAGGGACTGGAACCGAAGGAGCTACCGCCGTTGGCTTTGTGGCGATCGAAGGTTTCGGCATTCGGGGGGGTTGCAGTGGTGCAACGGGTTTTGTATTGTCTGCAGAATCCTCAAGTGTGTTAAAGGAAGGTTTTCTTGGAGCGGGTACAGGGAACGGTTTTTTAACTGACTCGGCAGCCTTATTAAATTGTGGTTTCTGCCCGAGTGGCGGCTTGAGTGGCATTCCAGCTTTGGGCACTATAGAAACGTCGCTGTCAGGGGGGGTATCACTACGGTTCCTGGGGAGAGGTATTGGGGAGGACTTTTGTTTTGGGTTGTTTACAGTATTTGGTTTTGGAGGAGGAGCTAATGGCTTCCTCTGGTCACTACCAATAGGAGGTTTTGGTAAACCATTAGGAGGTTTGTCCCCATCTCGATCATCTTGCCTTTTCCATTTTGGTATTTCTTGATTGTTTGATTTGTTTCCAGGCACTGGGGGCGGTAGCACGGGTTTCAGGGCTTTTATTTGCTCACCAACTCCGGGGTTACTTCCTTGGTCTTGCCCTAATTTTATGGGTTTTTTCAAAAACGGGTGTAGGGGTGGTCGGGAGGGTAAATGCGGCTTAGATTCATTTGACTTCGCATTCGAGCCTGGCTGGGCTGAGCTCTGAACTGGTTTCGTTTTCAAAAACGGATGAGGCGGCGGGTTTGAAGGCAGCTGGTTGCTTCTTGGTGCCTGCTCGCTTTTTTCTTCACTCGTAGGTTTCTGTTTTAGGAATGGATGAGGTGGAGGGTTGGCAGGCAACTGGTTTTGAGATTTACTGACCGGTTTTTCTCTCAAGAATGGGTTCGTTGGAGGATGGAGCGGTACACTTCCATTGTTTGATTGAGTTGGGTTTCTTTGCTGAGGAGCTGGTTTCGCTTTTGGAACTGAAGGTGGAAAAATTGGGTTTTGGGGTGGTGAATGTTGGAACGATTTCACTTCGCTGTTTCCCATGATCGGCGGTCGAGGCGGAGCTGGTCTGAGAGGTGGTTTTGCTGGCACAGCGGGAAAATGAGTCATGGGCGTGCCTTCTTCTTCGGCAGGTTCAAAACCAAAGTTTGTTGGCGACGTCGGAGAAGGAGGCCTGTCTTTTCTTACTTTGCTCATGTAAGGCGAGCTTTTGGCGGGTGCCTCTGCGTTTCTAGTCAGACTGTGATGCCTTCAAAGGCAAAGAAGAAAAGTAAGAAAAATCAAGCAACGACCAAAACGAGTTCTTGATCATTTGACAGACTTATGTACCTACATTCCAGGTAAAAGAATAAAGAGATTCTCTTCCCTCCACCCCCTAACTTTACTATGCCGGTTAAATCCTTAATTTTTTCAGCCCAAAACGCAAAAAAAAAAAAATGCTAATATAAATAAATTTACTTTTTAGATATAGATGACAGGGTTTGCACACATTCAGCTCTTTCCCACGATTTTCCAGGACCAACCTCATTCCCAGGGCCCTTTCTTCTCCACCTTACCCACAACACAGGGAAAGTCCTGGGAACGATTGTATTCCAGGACCTTTGGTAACGTCTCTAGTTTTCCGGCCCTGGAAGATGAACACTTGCTTTTCCAGGTTTCCAGGACCGGTAGGAACCCTGCATAAACTGAAAAAACAAATTCCTACTTCCCTTGGATTCTTACCTTCCTGTGCCGATATCATTCTTTGTATTGCGCCAGCGCCAACTCTGAAATGACTGACCGCGCATCCTCCATACGAGTACAAAGATTATGGCCGCTATTATGATGAATGCAAGGGGAACGAGGACTGCGATAAGGATGGTTTGGCTCCCTAAGGACGAAGCCAAAATTAGAAAACAATGGTGGTAAAATAGAGATAATAATTACAATAGTAATGATCGATAGATAAAAACGAAGATGTTCTTTATTTCGATTCAATGCTCATGTTATTATTGGTGATAAATATCAGTTATTATTCCCAACCTCTTTTCTATCTAAAGGTTAGGTAATCATTATTCATACCTTTCAGTTAATATCAATAGCATGAATAATAACAAACCATGCTTCTTGTAGAGATATTCTTCATATTTCACGTCATCATCGTTGTCATCACCGTTGTCATCATGACGATAATCATCATTTATAGTGATACAATTATCATTATTACCGTTATTGTAACTAGTACTGGGTTTGTTGAAGCTACTTAGTAAGGTTTTAATAATCTTAAGAAAATAAAACAAAATAAAATAATTATAATAATAATAATAATAATAATAATAATAAAAATAATAAAAATAATGATAATAGTGACAATGATAAAGGTAATATAAATAACAACAGTAATAATAATAATAATAATGATGATGAAAATAATAATATTAATGATAAAGATAATAATAATAATAACAACAACAACAGTAATAATAATACTAATAATAATAATAATAGTAAAATATTTATTGATATTCCACTAGATGGCTTTTCTTTGTCAAACCAACCAAACACCTGGTCCAAACCCAACTCTAACCGATAGTATTCAGGAAACTAGACCAATGGCTAAAGGTTTCTGTTCGGTGGCGAAAAAAGGTTGCATGAAATGCAAGATCGCCGGCAAGCTTAGGTTTCATGTTGTTGTGCACTGGTTTTATGTTTCTTACATGAAGTACATCATTATTGCCGACCATTGTTTTAATAGTGTCATCGAGGCAAGTGTGTAGCTTATGATCATCTCCGTTTTGCGGCCAAACAATTGGGAATTCTAATCAATTTTAACAGAAACTCTACCAAATCTTAATTGAGCTTTAGCATAGATTTTTAAGTTTTACCCCCTTAACCGCAGCGAAAGCACCACTCATCGAAGCACAAGTTAAAAGCAAAAGCAAGAAGTTTTAACATTTTAACTGGGTTAATTTTGATTTTTTATTTTGCTGACACGACCCAGTACTTACCATCGCTTTTTTCTTGGCGTCCAAAGACGACAGGGTTTTTTTCATCCCCATTGTCAGCTTTCGAGGTTGGAGTAAGAGGTACTGTTGATTCAGTGCTAAAATGTGAGACTGTGTTTTCGTTTTCTCTTGTTGCAGTTTTTGGTTGATTTGTTGTATGTGGTGTTGTTGTCGGAGTCGTAGTCTCGGTCGCAACAGTCGTAGTTGTGGTCGCAGCAGTCGTAGTTGTGGTTGCAGCAGTAGTAGTTGTGGTTGTAAGAGTCGTAGTTGGTGCATTTGTTGTCTCAATGTGAGTAGTGAGTGGTGCTGTAGCCCAATTGGAAGGCAAGGGCGATTGAGAAGGAAAAGAGAGAAAAAAAATTAGTGAAAGTAGAATTCTAAAATAGATTTCGGCATAGAATTTCGTTTGTAGGTTATCTTTAACGCGTTTTAACTTTACGTGGAAAGGAAAGAAACCACAGAATTAAGACAAACGAGATTATTTATACACCATTATTTCAAACATTTATCTTAAATCGCAGATCTAACGGACAAGTACAGTTAATTTTATGTGCAAACGAAAAAGAGTTTTGTAGAGCCCTAACAATTACGTTTTGGAAAACTGTATTTGGTTTTCACTTCTCAAAATGAAAGTCTACTTTGTTGCTTGTTCAAATTGCACACTTGCTTCGTTGACACAAAATTAGTCACTTTATTACTTTTCAAAATGTTCCATGTTAAACAAACTTACTATATTTATAAAACTTTTTTTGATAACTGAAATTTCTGAACAAGTGATTATTTTTGGGTGGTAACAAAGTTTTGGTCGGTGCACAAAAACAAAAAAGTAAGATAATGATAAAAAAAGAAATAGTAGCAATAATAATAAAAAAATAATAAATAATCATAATCACAGTATTCATAGTAATAGTAAAATAATAATAATAATAATAATAATAGTAATAATAACAATAAGGGATGGGAGCCGACTGCAACTACTTTCTCAAACGCCTAGCCGACTAAAACAACCAATAAAAGTTCATTTTTTAAGACCCACCTTGTGTCGGGGGGTTGGTGGTTGGACAAAGTGTTCCTGGTGGACAGTTCGTTGCTGTTGCACAGTCACTTCCAGTCCAAAACGCGTCACACACACAAAACCCCTTATTTGTACACACCTTGGAGGGAAGGAAGAGTTTTCTGTCAGGCTTTTCGATCTGAGCTGTAAAATCATATATAGCAAAGAACAAAACGAAAAACGTAATACGACACAGCAATTAACACTCCACAAAACACAATAAGATATATACAAGTTGTGCAATGCTTTCGAGTGGGATACTGTGGAATATGCCACGAGTCACTTGTATTTTCTTCGTAAACACACGACCCTTTATGCAAAAAATATTAATGATATGCTAGCTGTGAGCACGCGCTCCCAGAAAAAATGCTCACTGCGTAAGAACGTTTTGGCGCCATTTTTGACGCGCGCAAAATTTTCCCGTCGTTTTTTAATTTTATTGGTGCGTGCATTTAACAAGTCATGACGGGAAGGTCGAGTGAGTGGAATATTACCTGTTGCATACCGCAGAGTATGCAACGGTAATCCTGCCCTCTGATTGGCTGTATTTTTCAAGGCATTGGACACAAATACAAAAGTAAAACATAAAACAACTATATGTACACAATAGAATACGATGAATAGTATAATATAGAGTTAACCATACGCACAACAAAGCATGATATACTTCAACAGTAAATCATAATACGATACTAAAAAGAACTAAAATATTACGACATTAAAACGCATAACAATAAACACGGAAAAGTACAATACATTACAACAGGAAATGCAGCGCAACACAACAAATTACAATGCAGTGCAGTGCAACACAAGAAATGTTAGAACATCAAATCTTTTATTTGCAAATATAGAACTAGAAGTAAAGAATAAAAGTGAAGCGATTTAGATTTTAAAGTTTTGTTTGTTTCTGTACACTTTTTAACTGTAAGGTCATCATGTATTGTTATATAGGAAAAAAATTGAATTTTGAGTTTCGCAGGAGCAGCAGCTAGACATGCGATCGTTCAGCACGAAGGTTTTAGACACTACAATCCAGCCCAGGCGAGCCTGTATGCACTCTCGTTTATCATAAAAGGTAAATAAACGCCAGTTATCGTGATTTATTTTATAGATACCTAATTTATCATATCTTCATCGCGCGCTTTGAGGTTACTAGAGAGCTTAAGCACAGAAGTTCGTGTTTCCCCGGAGGCCAACCGAAAACCAAATATCAGTAGTTGACGTGACTTGCACACATGCGGTCGTAGTGATTGTCACTCACGGAGGTGAAAAGCGTTTGGCGCCACAACCGCATGAAGTGTGCAAGTACGCGTCAACTACTGATATTTTATTTCCGGTTGGCCTTTGTGGAAACACGGACGTCTCATGCTTAAGCTCTCTACTATTTTTATCTTTCACGTGTGAGGTTATTGGTGTCGCCATGGTTACTAACAAGATTGACCAATTACATGAGAACTTCCCGCTCAGGCGTGCGGCCGGCTCTGTTTATGGTGTGTCTATGAAATAAACAAAACACTACATGGCCGTTTTGGGATACAAATTTTATCTTCTCAGGCTGAAACTATCTCTTACTTGTTCGCTTACTCATTCGCTTTGCTCACTCGCGAGAGATATTTTCTTCACTCGAAGACAATATTCGCAGCCCCGCGGGGCTATTTAATAACCTCTATTACTCACTCCATTTCCTGAGCAGTTTTTCGGGCATAAAGATAGTTGCCATGACAACTCGTCTATGTGGATACACTTGCTGTTCTTGCATAACTGTTTTAATGGAAAATTCATCGTGAGTGTTAGTAATGGCTGAACTAGTTAACCCCTTTCAGTCCCAGTCAGTTACCTATATCCAACTTCTCCTTACATGCCACATACAAAATATGACATTTGGTAATGAGAAAATCAGAATTGATCAAACAAAGAATAAAAAGGAAAAGTATGGGCTCTAGTTGGGAGAATTTACCAACAGCTGGGTTTGAATGGGTTTAGATAAACATAACTGCCCTTTTTATGTATTTTCATCTCTAAGCTTTGATCCTTTTTTGAGATCAATATTAGGGAAGAAGTCAAAACAATGGCAATTTTAAGGAACCCAATTTTGTCGGGGGAGGTCGTGGGTGGCGGCACATACCCCTCTACCCCACCCCTCCCCACTTTTTGAGAGCTCAAATTCTCAAAACCTGATTTAGGGGTATTGGTTTTTATTGTATTATCGATTCCTCTCTCCACAAAGAAGGCGTTGGCGCAAGTATTTGTCAATATCTATTTTATCGAACATGATATTTGCTCCTGAAATTCAGCATTTTTGAAAAAAGGTGGTGGGTGGCGGGACATAATACCCCACCCCCT
>JAOBAT010022012.1:0-31737 GCA_026413305.1 Hydrozoanthus tunicans | reverse complement strand
AAGCATTAAAGATAAGTCTGAGTGACCCTCACACCCAAGAAACATTTCAAGGCCATCTTTTAAAAGTTGTTTTAAATAAAGTCACTCGTTGCGAGTTGCAGCATTTTGACCTTGGATTGACCTTCAACTTGTTGTTTATAAATATTATATTTTCCCCTGAAAACAACGTTCGGCGGTTGTTTCACTTACTCAATTTTGGAAGCTTATCGGAAGCCGTAGAGTTGGTTTTTAGGTCAAAAAAGTTTCGGCGGTACAGTTTTGGAGAAAGCCAGTGGTCCAAACATAGTTTATAGTATTACTACTTTTCGAAGTTTTCGCAGCCAAGGTCAAACTACAAGCCGCTAAAAATGTTAATTTCACTCCATTTGCCGGCTTTCTTTAATTTTTTATTCAAATATTATTTATTATGTATCTAAAAGACAAAAGGGAGTTGCTAAGCCTCGCGATGACAATTTCGAAGTGATAACTATTATGTTATTATTGAGTGTAAACAAAGCTTAGCAATAAAAGCAAGAGTTCGCGAAAAGCTGTCAAAGAACACTTTTGATAATTGGTATCCTTGCACAGACTTAAGAAAAATTGTTTGAAAATTTGATTCTGGTCTCTGAAATTTTAGCAATGTTTCGGCCGATATAATTACATAAATGACAAATATCACAACCGAGAAAACCTTGTTTGTACGATCGGGATCCAGACCTGGAACGAACTTTTGTAAATATGACAGACGAAAGGCAGCCGACGGCTGCCATTTTCTTACATGACAATCTTTTCTACGGCTTCCGAAAAGCCAAAAATGACATTATTGAAAAAAACTTAAACTGTTTTCGGAAGAATGACAAGTTTGGTAGAAAAACTAGCAAAGTAATCCATTTAACAACAAGTTGAAGGTCAATCCAAGGTCAAAATACGCAAACAAAATACGCAACGAGAGACTGCGTTTAAAACAACTTTAAAATGATGCCCTAGGAATGTTTCTTGTTGAGGATCACTCAGACATACCTTAAATGTTTGAATTCGTTGACTTCATTGACATATATAAATAATACATGAAGATGGTTAAATCCTGCCCTGGTTTTTCCGGCAGTGTTTACTCGATCGCCATCTTGGCTGGCAAGTCACTCGAGCCCGCTTACCAGCCAAAGGGTCACGTGACCCATTAGTGCAAATCGCCTATTGGGGTTCTAGCAACAACTCGCAACACACAGTCGTACTTAGACTTCTAACGGTGATTCTCAGTTGCACCGAGAATCTTTCCGAACTGTTTTCAAAATTTAGTTTTGGAGAAAAAAACCTGAATGTCACATGATTTAAAAAATAAAAGTCCTCGAACTTAATTTATCCAATTTCAAGAGTGAAGTGCCAGTACAGCCGTTCTTTAATATATTGACACCTCGCTGAAGCTGCTGAAAGAAGTACATAGACATTTATGTTGCGTTTGAAACTGGTTCTTTGAGCATGATCACGACAAGGAGGTGGATAGAAATGTAGACATAAATGGTAACAGATTCTTCACTAGCTGCGAATAAAACCTAAGTCATCGATTTCATAGACTCAGTCACAGGTATAGAAATTAAAAAAAGGTATGTAAAGGAAAATTTTAGACAGCCCCTGATGAGAGCACCATCTAAAGAACTGGTTGTGTGGTTATAGAAAACGTTTGGAATATTTCTTCAGCATTTTATATATTTAATAATTAGACTACGAGGTTGAGATTTCTTTGAGTCGATAGTCAATGTGGCGCGAAACGACGATCGAGTTGACTGTTAGATTCATAGAAAACGACAACGAGCTGCAAATACCGCTGAAATCAGAGATTTTTTCCTCTTTCCCCGCGTGGGCCCATTTTCGTTGTATAATTGAACAGTTTTTGATAATCTTTAGTGGTCACCTCTTCGCTTAAGGTAAACGCTTTTATGCCTTTAACATGGCCCATAGTTGCTGTATTTGGAAAACAGTATGCCCTGATTTGTGAATCAGCACATAGAATCACAACGCCATCAACTTGTTGCTATTAGTCATTTTTTCTTTTTAGACATAGACGTTATTGTAAACTGTATATATGTTGCAATTGTATTTTTTGTTGTTTTTGTTTTCTTTATTTTCGCCCACACCTAATTTGGAGCCATGCTCTGTTGTGCGAGCCATGCCACGCCTCTTTCTTGTTACTTTTATTTTTGTGTTCCAAGTGTGCTAAAAGCTGTAAGAATAATAAAAAATGAATAAAAAACAGTGACATTCTCTCAGTTTGTTAGGTCGAACCATAAAGTGACTCAGTACCAGTGCTATCTCAACTTTGTTTCGCAAGTTGGAGTGACAAGTGGGTTTCATGTAGAAGAGGACTGTTTGAGAATACCTTCTACCAAACGGGTGAGCCATCTTTGAATACTGAAGAACTTCATAATATTCTAATTATAGCAAGCGAGCTTACAAAGGACTAATAAAAGGATTGAAGAGAAAGTCGGTTTTTGTAACTCTCCGCAGACTGCCAAAACCTTATACTAGTTTAATCTTACCAGTTTTAACAAGGCCCATAAACTTCGGAAGTCTATAGCCTGATAAACGTAGGTGTTAGAATAGTTTGACGAATAACAAACATTATCCAAAAAAGACATGTCTTGCCACTTTGGGCCAGCCTAAGCAGAAAAATTTTGAGTTAGTTCCATTAGAGGTGTCGCATTTTAGCAAGTAAAAGCGGAACTGATTTCGGAAAATGAAACTCTTGTCGCTTACCAGTCACTCCTCTTGACTTGGCAGTAGGGAGTTTGAACACCAAAGATTACATTAAGGTGTGTTTAGTTTTCCTGTTCATGTTCGCCATGTCAATTTGTTAACCAGATATGTCACATTGGAAGAACGAGGACCCACAAGCAAGAACACCTCCCGACCATAAGAAATGCCATTGATGAGCTCCTTTACAAGAGAGGCTTTTACAAGGCTCAGGATAAGCTCCCTAGTATGGCTACTACGGCTACGTGTTTTTTGGAACCACGTGTTAATTGCCATGACAATCCAGGAGACAGTGAGGAAGGTTTTGCGTGTGAACTTTCCGTCTCTCCAGATAGAAAGATACAAAAGGGAAAAACAAATGAGTATGGCACTGAAACTTGTATGTCTTCGCACTCTGTGGTTTTTATTGCTCGACCTTCAAAAGAGGCTGTGAGAAACTGTGCTTCAGTAGATAAGGATATTAAGGCATTCATCGTCGATACAGTAGCTCATGCTCTCTTGCAATCTTCTGAAACGGACCAACTGCATGAAAGTGACATACATGTCATGAACCAAGAACAAACCGTTGCGAGCGCTTGGCGCCAGGGAGGTTTGTATAGCTGGGTTTGTGGAATCAGATACATGAAATCCCGGAGGGTCTTTACACTGAAAAATATTAGATCTCAAAACCCTTAAGTTTTTCAAACACAGTTTAGCAACCAATCTTCATTCCGGCTCAGGTCGTGGGGAAGGTCCTTGAGTTTGTTTGAAAAGTCAAGGATAGACCTCTGGAAGTCCTTTATTTTACGAACAGTTCAAACTGCAACCCTTTATCTAGACATTCAAGGTAATAGCTTTTAAGCTCTTAACCAGCAGCACTAAACTGATCAACGTTTAATTTTGTTATATTTTATTTCTGCGGATTTTTAAATTTTCAGAAGCTGCAGGTATAGATCAAAATTGTTCTTCAGAATGTTTGTTCTCCCTTACTCGGAAAGGCAATTCAGAGACCAACTTCCCCTTTTTTGATCGCAAAACGCATGAAAAAGAAGGAGTAGCTTCGTTTCATACTGAAGATTTTGAAGAGTTTATCAGTATAACCGCCGCCTGGTTGGCCTAGTTGGTAAGGCGCTAGTCTTTAGTGCGGGAGGCCCGGGTTCGATTCCCGGTGCCGGACCTTCACTCAGGGTCTTAAAGCTGAGGAGAAGGTGCTGCCTTTGCCCTACATCTGCAAACAGTTAGACCTTCGCGTCTTCTCGGATAAGGACGTTAAACCGTAGGCCCAGTCTCTCGATGTCCTATCGAGGGACCTAAAAGAACCCACAACATTTGTCGACAAAGTGTAGGGTGATCCCGGTGTTGTGGTCTGTCTCTTCTACTAACTGAGGGCAACTCTTAGGAAAATATTTGTGAGCCGTGTAGAGCGGACTGTCTAAGACTCTCGATACCAGAGTCAACTGTAAACTATTGTTAAGCGCCTTTGATCATCTACCTATGGAAAAGGCGCTGTATAAATGCTAATTATTGTTATTATTATTATTATTATTATTATTATATTAGTTTTTGAAACTCTGGGCCCAGTTCCTCAAAACCCAATTGGTGCTAACCAAGGGTTTAACCCTTAAAGTTACCATGACAACCTATAGGTTTGTTAGTATGTTTGTAGTTACGTTCATCGGGGTTTTGAGGAACCGGGCCCAGAAGGAGAAGTTTATCGCCATCCAGACTTTTTCTTTGTGTTTTTTCCAAAAGTGGTACGTTCTATGGTTAATTTATAGGATCTGCAAGTCTTGCATATTTGGCTCAACTTTTCGACAAAGCAACCTTACAGAAACTGAAGAACGAATGTGGGGGACTGCAAACACTTTTAAGAAACCAACATCATGTTTTTAAAGGTAATTCTTTCAGTCCTTTCCTGGTTCGTTTGACATTCATCTTGCATTATTGGTTTTGTAGAAGGAATGGTTATTGATATATCGGTGGTTACTTTAACTGACCTTTGAAACAATCCCAACAGTCTTGTGTATTAGATTGTGCTGCGGTCTTGTAACTCCTGCAGAGCGCCGCAATGCCGTGTGTAATAGCTTCATCAACAGAATGAGATCCTCGGGTATCCTTGCAAATTTGTTGCCGCTGCATATAAGCTTTAGCCATGGATACAGTCTCTGCAGTCTGGCGTTAGACGCGTCGTTTCTTGGATTGCTACAGTTAACCGTTTAGGACCAATTATGACGTATCAGGAACAAGTTGTTTTTGTATTTATAATCCGGGACTGTTCACAGTCTTTGTTTTTTCCATCTAGTGAGGAAAGGAAAAGTGCAACTAAGAGACTGGAGAAAAGAACCTCAAGAAAAAAAGAAATCGTTCGACTCTGGACGTAGAGAAAAACAGCTGGTAGCGTTGTGGAAGACCTCATTGTGCTGGTTTCACACGAATCACCCGGATGGCTGCCCATTGTTAGCAGACAAGTGCTGCTACGCACATGGCACTGAAGAACTAAGGGAAAGGCCATCAACTGCACATCTCAAGTCTCTCTGAGTTCCGTGTTTTTTCGAACTACCCTCTAAGCTAAGCTAAATCCCTGGGTGGCTCTTAGGGCCGGCGCTTATCTCCGGTTTTTGAAGTGTTAAGCGGATGAGAGTCTTTGACTCTCCCTTGACAGGACACTAATCCATCGCAAGTTAGCTCCAAGCAGAGCTGTTACTTATTTATACAGCTGAGTCGACTGGAACAAAGTTATATAAAGGGTCGTGTTCAAGGGCACAACACAGTGGTCTAACCGCTCGGCCATTGCGCCGCGGACTGACGAAGAAAGAGGACTTATTACTTTATGCGTTTGGTTTCTAGAGATCTAATTCCATGCCAGCTTTCTTGGTTTATTTAAGGTAGTATGCTCGGCGAGTGCTTTACCAAAACAGTTTTGCTAATTCTTTCGTTTGCTTTGTAAACTTTTGAGGTATAAAGATTTTCGAAATTTAAGAATGTGTAGTGGGGGAAAACGGCTAATGAGCTCATAGAAACTTTTATATAATCTCGAGTTTTGCAACCCGCAGCAAAAAAGGAATATTTGCGATATCAAGTTCAAATTGTGTCCATTGGTCTTAGTTGTTCTTTCTTTTGAAATTTTCACATTTTGGCTTGCTGGGTAAGTGGATCACAAAAGGCAAAAGTAAGCAAACGTCGTCACGAAAGATTTTTCTATACAGGAGGCTCTACAAGAAGCACTTTTCACATTTCACGGGCCCAAATTCCCTTTATCACGAAGAGATTTTGCTATCATTTCCAAGTAACAGATGCAGTGGTTTAGCTTGCGGACGGCACAAACCCCTTGTGGGGGAGGGGGGGAGGAGGTCCGGGGGCATGGGAGAATTAACTGGACTCTCTAACTAAAAACTAAAATGAAGGATTCCGCCGTATATGGTTAAACTGGGAAGTCTTTTAAGGAGAAAAAAATGTTGCAAAAATGAAATATTTGACTGATTCAATGGGAAACATAAGTTTACCATTGTTCATTTTTTCGTTCATTCATAAATGGAATCCAATCAGAAAGTTTACGAACCCCATATTTCTAGAGAGCATCTCTCTAGAGATTTTCTTAATCAGATCCAATGGCTGAGTCACTATCATTGTCGAAGTGCGCATCACCGCCGCCTGGTTAGCCAAGTTGGTAAGGCGCCAGTCTGTCGTGCGGGAGGCCCGGGTGCCGGACCTTCACTCGGGGTCCTGAAATAACTGAGGAGAAGGTGCTGCCTTTGCTCTAACATCTTCAAACGGTTAGACCTTCGCGTCATCTCGCATAAGGACGTTAAACCGAAGGCCCAGTCTCTCGATATCTTATCGGGGGACTTAAAAGAACCCACATCACTTGTCGCAAAAGAGTAGGGTGATCCCGGTGTTGTGGTCTGTCTTCTCCTAACTGAGGGCAACTCTTACTGAACATTACTGTGAGCCATATTTAGCGGGCTATCTAAGACCCTCAATACCAGAGTCATCTGTAAATCATTGTTAAGCGCCTTTGATCATATCAACATGGAAAAGAGCGCTATATAATAGCATAACATCACACAATCGATGGTTTACGTGTGTGAACTACCGGGTGTTACATATCAAACGACCGTATGTTGCGTCCGCCGTCGAGCCTGAAACGAAAACCCAAAAGAAGTTTGTGAAACGTGACTTCATCCTGTTTTCCATATGATCTGAAGGAGTCTGCGATCACGTACGATTGGCGACGGTCTGAGTCATGTTCCCGACATACGGAAACACTCAAAACATTGTCTGCGACACACGATCTGAATGATCCGAATAGTTGAACTCAGTTCTACTTTCCAAAAATAAGTAAATGGAGCTTTTAATCATTTTTTCAGAATACTAATAAAGATTGTTTTAGAAAGTACATTTTGGAATTCCAATTTGCAATTTTTTTTAAACATATCGAAAACAATTTTGGAGTGCAAGTTAGACAAGAAAACGAAATACTAAAAAAATAGCTTTAGGAAGTACATTTTTGGAATCCCACTTTGATGCATCAAACGTATCAAAAATAATCTTGGAATGCAGGTTCCTTTGATAATGATCAAATTGAAGACTCGACTAAATTCTGATTCAAGAAGAAAGTTAGACGAGAAAACGAAAGGTCGAAGATGAATGAGGTGACAGGCACTTTACGTTTCCATAAGCATTAAGCAGGTCACCTTTTGTGATGACAGCAACACAGAAATGAAGATGTTATCGCTGGGTGCCAAATCGACAATGCCATGAGGTACTGGGTCCTTAATCAGAACGACTTGCTTTTCAAAAAGATCATGTTGTGGCCATGAGTCGTAAGAGAACAAAAGAATCGTCCCTCAACTGGCTAGTTGTTGTGGCAGAAGATGTTTAAATCGATGTGAACACATCTGATTATACAAGAAAAGCAACTAAATTTACCTGGCCTGAGAAAGGTGAAGACTATCTGTCATACATTTTATAGGTGAGCCATGCAACTCAAACTTCCCAAATCGCATTTTGGGTAAAGTCAGTGACTATAAAGGTGTAGTTCAGTTCACCTTATCTATTTTATCTTTAGAGTGCGAAACTAGACTCTGCAGGCTTGCTAATAGAGACGCCGTGACAACCACCGACGTTGCTGATGGAAACAATATCGCCGACGAAGAACTTCCTGGGGAAGAGTACGGAACTGTTTCCTCAACTATCATTCAGCCGGGCCGAGCATGACAGGAAGGAGTCTGGCTTGTGCTACCTTCGTCCAACTATGTAATTTGGACGAAACAACGTGAACCAAGAATCCAGATTCGAGAGGGTTAGAATCCGGAATCCAGATGGCCAGAAATGGATTGGATATCGAGAGGGTTAGAATCCGGAATCCAGATGGCCAGAAATGGAATGGATATCGAGAGGGTTAGAATCCGGAATCCAGATGGCCAGAAATGGATTGGATATCGAGAGGGTTAGAATCCAGAATCCAGATGGCCAGAAATGGATTGGATATCGAGAGGGCCAGAATCCGGAGTCCAGAGGGCCAGAACCAGAAATCAAGGGGGTCTGAGTCCGAAATCCAGAGAGCCATAACACTGGAATCCAGAAGGTCAGAATCGAAAATCTAGAGGTTCAGAATCAAGACGGTCTAAATCCGGAATCCAGATGGCCAGAAATGGATTGGATATCGAGAGGGTCAGAATCCGGAATCCAGAGGGCCAGAACCAGAAATCAAGGGGGTCTGAGTCCGAAATCCAGAGAGCCATAATCTGGAATCCAGAAGGTCAGAATCGAAAATCTAGAGGTTCAGAATCAAGACGGTCTAAATCCGGAATCCAGATGGCCAGAATCCGGAATCCAGAGGGCGAGAATCGAAAATCAAGAGGTTCAAAGTCCAGAGGGCCAGAAACGGAAATCAAGAGGATCTGAACACGGAATCCAGAGGGCCGAAACTGGAAGTCCAAAGGTTCAGAATCCGGAATTCAGAGGGCCAGAATCGGGAAACCAGAGGATCAGAACTGGAAATCTAGAGAATCCGAATCCGAAATCCAGAAGGTCAGAATCTGGAATCTCCAGAGGGCCATTACTGGAAATCCAAAAGTTCACAACCCAGACTCCAGAATCAAAAGGGCCAGAATCGGAAAATTGGAAATCTAGATAGTCGGATCCGGAATTTAAAATCTTGGACAAAAACCTTGGACAGGGATACATATTCTCCCCCCTTTCCCCACTTCAGTGTTGTTTAAAAAGAGCCAAAACTCGGAGAAATTAACATTTAGAGGGGGTGCAGAGGTTGTTTTTCACCAGGGGGGTCCAAGGATTTTTGTCCGAGATGGTAGAAGGTTAGAACCTGGAATCCAAAAGGCCAGAATCCAGAATCCAAAGTGCCAGAACCCAGAACTTCTGTGGATTCTCTTACATGGGGCGACAACGATTTTTTTTTAGAATAGCAGGCATGGCCGGATGACGATAACTTCATTCTCATTGACTTACAAGTGCGAAAAGAATTCTAATAGAAACGAACAGGATACAATTTTTCATGCTGGTTTCCTTTGACTTTAAATAGATTTGCCGATATCAAGTATATAATGATGGGCAGCACAAACCTTTTCTTCATGAACAATTTACTTTGAATAGACAAACGAGTAATTAAAGCAAGAAAAAAGTCATTCAATAAAAGCATAGCCGATCAATTTGTGGTGTAACACTAATTTATAACATAGGTGTCTGTTGTGAACAAAGCGATACCGATACAAATAGCATGGAAAATAAGTGAAACAATATATTAACCGTTCGATTGTTAAAAGGATTTGGCGAATTTTATCTGAAGCTAATTGGTTGGAACTCTTCTTCTCTTTGTCAATCGAAGAACTGTTGAGTGCTGACAACAGCCAGTTGGTCTGTTACGGAAATCCAGTGTGGTTTGATAATTACGCCGGATATAGCTTGAAGGCATTACAAATAATATGTTGTAAGTAACCTTTTGATTGCACTTAACATGGACTCTGGAACTGTAGACAAAGCCAGTTATTTAAACTGAGAAGTAATACAGTTTGTTCTGTTACGACAACTTTCTTCTCGTTTTTATCAACTGAATCTGAGAAATATTTAATCTGTTCCATGTGTAGTAAATACCGTTAATGTTCGCGTGATATGCTTAAAGACGCTTTTGCTGAGTGATGTATCATCGCTTTGACGTTTAAGAATATGCCGTGTCGTGGTTTTGTCTAATCCCAGATTATCCTTTATTGTGAAAGTATGGCGTGCATCGATTAAGACTCGCAATACTGCTGAAGTACGCGCTGACTTTGCACGACATTGTATATATAGCGTTTTTTCAAAAAAAAACGCACGCGCCGTTTTCCACAGACAGGAACACGCTGTGTCATAATGACAAAACCCGGAAATACTGCGCTGAGGGGATTTCGTACAATGACACTGTGGCGTTTTATTGTTTATCACGGATACGTCAGCAAGATCATATACTACACACGCATTTCACGAGATCGTTGAATAGACGAGACCCACGCAGCGAGAAAACAGACCCGTCGGTGCCGAAGTGCTTTGAACCTTCTTAATCGACCTTCATTTGTCGTTTTACAAATTTAATTCAGTTTCCGATAATCTGGACTCTACTGTTTATAAACACAGAATTCGGGTTACGTACACGCTTTTTTTAAGAACAACGGGGCGCAGATTGTCCAAATTTAAAAACAGTCTGAGGATTGGATTCGAAAACTAAATTTCTTTAAAACCTTACCAAGCTTCGATCTTTAACATGGCAATACAGAAATGACTCGAAATTTTCCTCTTTTAATCAGTCATTGCTTCAGTGCGTGTTGCATGTTGTACACACTTGACCTGAAGTTAGTTCATACAATTTGTATTCCTACCATTGCTTAGTTTTTATATATCGATTTAACCACAGCAAGGCTCAAGATTGGCCAAAGTTTATGAACAATTTGAGGCTCAAACCGCCAAAAAAGTTAAGAACAATGAACCTCGGCCAATGAAACTTACTGGTGCTTTATTATCAAAAAAAGGCATGTACAAGATTTGCCTACGACACCTACATGGGTGTTTACCCCCGTCATGCTGATATATTTGATTAATTTGCCTGGTTCTCAGAACAACCCTTTTAGTTACTTCAGGCAGTCAGTGCGCCCTGTTATAGGCCGTTCTGTTCTTTTGTGTATTGCACTGTAGCGGACTATTTAAATATGACATGTAAATGTATGTTGTTGCTGTTGCTGTTGTTTTTGTTATTGTTGTCGTATTGCTGCTGTTGTTGTTTTTGCTGTTGTTGTTGTTGTTACTGTTATTGTTGCTGTTGTTGTTGTTGTTGTTTCCGTTGTTGTTGTTGTTGTTGTTGCTGTTGTTGTTATTGCTAATATTGTGGTTGCTGTTGTTGTTGTTGTTGTTATTGCTGTTGTTGTTATTGCTGTTGTTGTGGTTTCTGTTGTTGTTTTTGTCGCTGTTGTTGTTGCTGTTGTTGTTGTTGCTGCTGTTGTTATTGTTTTTATTCTTGCTGTTGTTATTGTTGCTATTGTTGCTGTTATTGTTGTGGTTGCTGTTGTTGTTTCCGTTGTTCTTGTTGTTGCTACTGTTGCTGCTGCTGCTGTGTTATTGTTGTTGGTGTTGTTGCTGCTGTTGTCGTTTGTGTTGTTGTTGCTGTTGTTGTTTTGTTGTTGCTGCTGCTGTGTTGTTGTTGTTTGTGTTGTTGCTGCTGTTGTCGTTGGTGTTGGTGTTGTTGTTGCTGTTGTTGTTTTGTTGTTGCTGCTGCTGTTGTTGTTGGAGCTCAAGCTCGACCTTTTGGTGGTAAAAGACTTTCAGCGTTAAGCACGAAAAAGATCCTCTTTAATATCTGATATCACGCACGTGACACGTTAGTTTTTCATTGATTGCTTGAGGCAATAAACTTGTTAGTGGATATTCACACTCACCGCAATTTATATTATCTCGAAAAGATTGTTCTTCTGGGTGTTATTTAACGCGTCTGTTCGCTTGTTTTTTTAAATATGATATACAAAGTTGGAAAAACATATGAACATTTGATTTATAACACAAGATTTGTGCACTCTATTTTGATGGCGTACATACGCATTACTGGAGGGGGAAACCGGAGTACCCGGACAAAACCTCCGCCCGTCCCTCCACTCTCGCCCCAATGTTCGCGCGGCAAAAAATCTCGCCAAACCCAACGGAATCGCTTGCTATGCAGGCTAGAATATCTTCTCCGCGGTTTCATTACACGTCCATTGGCAGGACAAGAGAACGAACCCTGAAGTTCTTGCAGCGTGCAAGTATCGCAAGCACATTCGCTTTCCTTAGCACGAGTCGACCCACAAGTATGCGTGGGCCACCTTTAGCGCGTTGTAATCCCTGGCCGCAAAACGACTAGGAAAAAGTAGAAAGCTCTCATCCAGTAGGATACCCTCGCCTCTGGTACAAAGACATCAGTAAGTGCGACACAAAAACATCGTTTAAAAGTGGGAAAGCTATGCAGGTGAGTGCGCGCGAGAGAAGTGATGAGAAGAGAAGATAGAAGACGCGGGTAGAAGGAGGACAGGAAAGGAGACGAAAATAACTAAGTATCGTTGCTGCGGTTGCGGGAAGGACTGCCACTCCAGGGTTAGTAGACAGAGCCACTGCAAAAAATGTCTTAAGATCAATAGTGTGCTACCCATCACACTCATCTATATGTACAAGTCAATACTCGAAAAGTGGACCTTTTCTTCCATTCAAGGTACTACTGATAAAAATAGGCAGTCGGTGGTCGTGCTCTGCCTTAGTCTCAAACTGAAACAAAATAATTCTGTACAAATTCCAGCGAGAAAAGGTGTTATTCAAAACTCGGTGTATTGTTTTAATTTGAAATTCAGTTCTTCGCTGGAGTTGGGAGTATTTTGCTTCAGCTAGAGACTAAAGGCACCAAAAACCTACACGATTTTTCGTCTGAAGGGCACCGATTTTTTGTCTGCGACGAAAAATCAGCTGTGTGTGACAATAAAAGGCAAAGATCGGACACGATTTTTCGTCTTGAAAGAAGACCCCAAAATGTCGATTGATTTGATCAGACATTCGGCTAATGTGTGCCAGTGTTCGATAATTTGTCGGAACTACTTCGCACATCAGCACATCGGCACATCGGCCAGTGAGAAGCGAAAGCACTAGCACGCGACAAGCGGAAAACAATTCTTACGAGGTGGACTATTTGGAGGAGACAGCTAGTTTCAAAGCCTTCGGAGCTCGTCGATATGACTCCCGATTGATTGTCGAATAAGAAAAGAAGCTTGTAAACATGTTGTGACAAGTCTGATTTTAGCAACGAATTCGAGTGCGTGGGGGGAGTGGGGAGGGGCTGGCCGCGGCCTTGAAACGACACAGAGTTGACATAGCATTCATTAGGAGAGACAGTATAAACCTGCGATAGTATTATGATTGTTGAGCAAAAATAACCTGACTCGGTTGCTTTTGCACCAACCCTTGTTTGTTCGTTCCAAGATCAATCAATTCGACAATGGTAAACAGGACGGAGTTGTGTCGGGATCCCCTGTGGAAACTGTTTTCATTGGCGAAACTAGCAGGCAAGTGGATACAAGAAAGAAAGAACATGAACGGGACATTCATCTGGGCAAGTTTCAAGGGTCAGCGGTAGACGAACATGTTTACAAGACAGGGCAATGCTCAAGATGGGGCAATGTCAAGTGTGTGTGGACTGCAGAGGTACGCTCGACGAGTTAAAGCAACCAAATAATATTTAAAAGGAGAGCAGGCCCGTAGTCAGGATATTTTGCGGGAGGGTGCGCCTAAGGAAAAACTAAGTTGTTTGAGACTGAAATGTAAAACAGGTAAAACAAACCTTTAAAACGTGGATACTGCTAGATTTTTAAACTTGAAAGTCGATTTAGAAACATATAGGTGAAAGCAATGCTTTTTAAAATAATTGGTCAACAAAAAGTGGAGCTTTGCCGTCTGTGTGTGTGTGTGTTTTTTTCGTGGGGGGATGGAGGGTTGCGAGCGCACCCGTCGCACCCCCCCCCCCCCCCGCTTCCCTGCGGGCCTGGAGAGCGGCATTGAGATATACCCAAGACTTGGATTTCAACCGTACGCAAACATCAAACACTTGGCAGATTCTTTCAAGATACCGCGCACATTTCACAACGCGCCGATCTGACGCCTATTTAAGCAAACAAGATACAGTTTACACTCAACGACTCACATCATGAGACAACTGAACAACTTTACTAAGTATCCTCGTCCACGGTGAATAATCTCTTTCAACCATTGTCAACATATAAATTCTTCATACAGTAATAATAAGCTAGTACGTGCTGAAACGTTATACAGCTCGACCTCCGTAAATTGAACTCGAAAATCCGCTTATTCCAACAAATTCCAATTTCCTCAGGATTTAGTTTTAGATAAAAATTAATCAATTAACTGAAACTCGGTTAACTCAAACTGTTTTTCTTTTCCCATCGGAGTTCGAGTTAATGGAGTTACTATTGCATAATACTAAATAAGAAATAACTTGACCGTCTTAAGCTTCTCAAGCGAGCTACGGGTTTAATTGCGCGTCACAAGGCCAGATTACCGATACTGATATACAGTAAACACTGAAGTGGCCATCCCTACAATGCCGCAAAGAATACCACAAGTACATGCAGATCTATAAGTGCATCCATGATCTCGCTCCAGCGTATCTACTAGACAACTTCTACTCCTCAGAGCACAAACCCATTCCTAGGGCGCCTTTCCTTCCGTTTGTGGGTGGGTGGTCCCACAAACGGGGGGAAAGGCCTCTGGGAACAAGGTTCCTCGGAGCAGGTCCATATCTACACTAATAATCACAAAACAAACTTATTTACAAAAGCGCTCCTTACTGAGATATTGTGTTTTCATGCTGCCTTGGTGCACCCCCGAAAACTATCGCGTGAGAATGCGTTTGCTCCGACGAATTAACCTTTTTTGCGAAGTGGCGCTTTGGGGTGCGGTTCGGGTTGAGGGTAGGAACGCGGCCTCTAGGTTGGGACGGGGTTGAGAGTGGGGACGCAGCCTCTAGGTGGGGATGGAGTTGAGGGTGGGGATTGGGTAGGGGTGCGGATGGGGTTGAGGGTGGAGATGCGGACTCTATGTGGGGATGGGGTTGAGGGTAGGGACGTGCCCTTTAGGTGGGGATGGGGTTGAGGTTGCGGGCGTGGCCTCTAGGTGGGGATGGAGTTGAGGGTGGGGACGCGGCCTCCAGATGGGCATGAGGTTGAGGGTTGGGACTAGCGTGGCCTCAAGATTTGGATGGGGTTGAGGGTTGGGACTAGCGTGGCCTCAAGATTTGGATGGGGTTGAGGGTGGGGACTAGGGTGGCCTCTAAGCAGGCAACAACGAACGTTAACGGCTTGCGCTCACAAAATCGGCAACTCAATAACGCGTCGAAGATTTTAATTCTTCTGTATACGTAGCTACCTTTAGCTTGGGTTGCCGGTTACCAAGGCATTGTACTGACCGGCGGTACCTTTTAGTCTCTACGATCTGCTCCAAGTGAATTTGGTTTCCAAGTATACTTGAAAGGCATTTTTTTTACTGCACACAGCTCTTCGTCTCCTCATGTCACCAGTTTTTTACCTTCCCCCTTTTCCCTCCCCCTAAACTGTGTGTCTTACGTTTATCAGTACCGTCGTATCTTTCTTTCGATCACGAAGAGGACGCATTTTGCGAGCCTAGATGAAAACTACCTTGCATGTAACCTGATTTTAAAAAAGTGTGTTATTATTATTACTGTTATGATTATTTTTATTTTTGTTACTACTGTTATTATTATTATTATTATTATTATTATTATTATTGTTTCAGTTATTATTGTTACCATCTTTTTGTTTGGGTCAACTAAATACAGACAAAGAAAGCATGTCAATTAACATAAATTGCGTTTTCAGTTCGGCATGCATGCACTGCAGTGCTTGAGTCAGGCAGTTCTGTAAGAACTCAGAGTATAATTAGTTTTACAAGCTGCCAACTTTTTTGCTTGCTGGAATGTGCATTTTCTGTCATCCTGAATTTTTTTTTCGCTTATTTTAAGAAATTGATTTTCCAATGCAGTTTGTTGTCGCTTGTTAAACTGATGTCATGTTTATGGCCAACCCATAGTACTTTGTACGTGCACATGCATGCAGATCTTTTTAATTTAAACATTAGTGTCTCTTGCTGTGAGAGAATTTAAAACTGAGGTACTGGAGCTGCGTTTTAGCCTTCCAATCTTTACTCAATAATTTTGAGTCAGTTTCACCAGGCCATAGCTACCATGCTGCACTGCGCGCGCAAACCACTGGTATACCATTACAGACTTGTATTATAAAATATAGACGTTAAATTACACAGGAAATTGTCGTGATGCGGGAAGAAATTTAATCAAAATTCCTCGATTATTTTGGCTAAAATATACTTTTTACCTAGCTAGGTGTTTGTCGACTCCCGATAAAAAAACTTTTGAGAAAAAATTACGACGTCCATATTTGTTGTACATAGCACACTTAAAACTAAAAATATCATAAAAGCCGATAATCTTAGCCATTTGGGATAAATATGCTGTTGCGATACAGATGTTAAATAGTCAGAAACAAAACAATGATTGTATTTTCATTGACAGGCTGCATAGACGAGTAGGAGTTATTGCGAGCTTTCTTTAGAAAACTTAACCGTAGTGTTTCAGCTCACAGCAGGTGAAGTTATAAACTGGCTCCAACCTGACCGTCTATTTTCTTTGCAGCCGGTTCATAAAAGATTTTCAATTAAAGAGTGCCATAGTTTTTTTAAAAAATTTAAACAGATACCCTTCTGGTTCTTTTGATCCAAACATTTTCAATAGTTAAACTATCTAAATTGCTCACAGTATATTGTGTGAACGCTGCAATTCTGTTTTGGTAACTTAAGAAAACAATATAACAGATACCGCTAAACGCGCGAAGTCAGTTAACGCCAGCCGTATGGTAGCGTTTCAATTTGCCTAGCTCTTTCTTTCTTTTTTTTTGTCTCCGATCATAATAAACAAATTTTGTTGTGTCTTGCGGCTTTTCCTCAAGTGCTTAGCTTTACGAGAAAGAATCGGCTTATTTGATAAATGTTCGATTGAATCCGGCGACAAACATATATTCTTATTTCAAATGCACTATAAACTGTTTATGCAAAAGTGCTTAAGAGCTAGACACCTCCTTTTTTCAGGAGGTATGTTATATGACCGTGAATTTTACTTAATATAATATATAACAAGTGCAGTTACTTGTTTTATAAACCGGCTGTTAATTACGCACCGTTCTTCCGATAATTCGCGAGAGCAATATAGATTAGTAGTGATTCAAAGCTTTCTTTTTTGCATTTAATTATGAAGTAGTCAGATTGATAATCCGGTTTGTTTTATCCAGACCATCCAAAGTGTCATGAACTGGCTTTCTGAGAACAATGTTTAAAGTAATTAAAATACACGACAGAAAAAAAAATGCTCTGCGGCTAGATCGATTAGTTCTTGTTTACATCGACTTTAGAAGTAGAGTCTCCTCTCAATGGTGATCTTCATCATAAAAGTTAATTATTCTGAAGGAAGGAGAATCAACGCCGTGAATAATACAAGATTCAAGGATACAAATTACATACTATTGATATAGTTGCATCGTAGTCAAAAAGAAACAAACGTGTTACTCATGGTTATATTCTTTTTCTAAAACGCATAATAACTATTTGTTTCTCTTCTATATTTTACTAGTAAAACAGGGGGAAAATGGCCAAATTCCGAGTTACCTCCAACTTTAATAAATATAAGGAATTTGCAATTGTTCTATAAATACATACATATAAGTTGAAAGACAGGAAAATTGGAATTTGATAGATTTCGGAAATTTAGGGTTTTTCAGTGTTCTAGGGGACTGCAGATACTCTACACTTTTTGATCTTTATTTAAAACATGAAGTAAACATAGTTTATTATTGCTTTTGTGGAAGAGACGGTGCCACAAGTAGTCCTTTGCGCAAAAATGTCTAATAGAGAAATCCTGAAAATGCTCAACCATTTGTGCGTCAGATAATCTGACCTGCCTACTAGTCACGTGAGCAGAAATTAACCAATCATCACACGAGTTGTAGCTTTCCTGACGTTACGGCTGCCATTTTGTTTTTCCTTTGAAGTAAAACGATTAGCGGAGTGGCGCTTTTACTGTGAATTTTGTTGTGAAGATATTCCTCCAATGTTTAGGGAGTCATGCATTTAGCATGACTGCATCGAACTCTGTAGTCAATGGGAGCGATTTGGATGAATGCTGTTCCAATGTGTTTGCACTGGTAAGTTTGCTTTCCGCTCAAGTTTTGGGGGTTCTATTCGATGTCACATGTTACCGAGTTCCGTACACTTGTAACTCTTCGAAAATGCATCAGATTATTTATCTTATTGAATTCAAACAATCCGTCTGCTTCATGAATTCAAAAGAGTGGTGTGTAGTCGGGAAACCGCCATTAAGTGAACGAAACAGCTCCTATAAAGTTATCTCTCGAGATTGTAGTCTAAAATTTGTCGCATGTCGTTAGATCGACGTGCTTCGCATTTAACAAACGTCGAAATTAATTCATTCTAAATATTCACTCTAATTGCCTTCAGTGATCTGCGAAGCCATCATTTCTGGAGCACCGTTTTCGAAATCTCGATTTAACTTCTCGTACTGAGATTTATGCAAGCAAGTTACTGTTTACAACCCGAGTGTGCCTGCCATAGAAAATGAGGAGATAGATTTAGATGTTCATGGCGGAACTTCATTCGCCCAAGTAACTCTATAGAGCGTTTAAAACAACCGTCTTTAGCTCTTAGAGCGCATTTACACAATTCAACAAGAAATCCTCATTGTTTATTCTAGAGGAGTAATTTTTGGTTTACTTTGAAATAAAAAAAAACAGTTATATGCGAGGTCTTTCGGTTTGAAGTAACAAGACATGCATGGCTGACAGTTTCAAGCTGGCCCGCGGAATTCTGTCTGGCGTGAAAATAAATTTAATAGCAACTATCACAACGACGAACTCTTGATCGGCAGTCGTCTAAGAGCTTAAGAAGTGTACTTTAAAAATCATACTACTTTTTCACTGTAATCTGCATTCTTATTAAATGGTAATTAATCCAGTAAGTTTGGTTGTGTTATTACGGAGATACCTGCGAACACATTTGTGTGGTGTACGGCGCTCTAAGGGATCATTTTGTATCGAGTAAGGTTTAATTTCTTCGCATACTGGCTATATGCAGTTTGATTCCAAGCATCGCTTTTTTAAACGATACCCTGTTGTGAAAAGTTAAGTTATTTTTTACAGAAATTCTATGATTACAGTTTGAAGCCGTTAACTCTTTTTGCAACTTACGCTTGTTCGGCTGAAGCTTGTTATATTAGGAAGCCGTCTAACTGTTTCCGTGTGTAAGAACTGAACAGCTATTCTGAATTATTCAACTGCTAGTTGAGTTCTAATTGGAAAAAAAATTGATCTTTGCTTTCATTTAAGTGAGTTGATACTACAGGAATCAATGGTGTTTGTTGAATCTTGCATCATTGTGTTTTCATAGTAATCGCGATTAAAAGTCGAATATTTATCAAGCTCGTATAAGGTAGCCCGAGAAGATGAACAGCACTCGTAATAAAGCTTTGACATAATCGAAACTCTTAAATCAAGTTTTGATTACGTGTCTGGGGTCTTGCAGGAAAAAAAGGCAAATACATAGGCTGGCTAGTGAAATGTACGATAGGTTGTATGTTTCTTTGTCAGTTTCGCAAAAACGTGAAATTCTTTGAGAGAATGATCGAGATAACCCATCAGACGTGATGTAAGTGTGATTTGCGGTAACAAATGACAATATTTTTTGCATGCTACTATTTGTACACTGGCACGTTCGTTAAACCATCCCCTTTAAATTTAGTCTATCTGCAGTTTAAATTAGAAAACTAATAATATATGAGCATTTCACACGCACCAAATCTGGCTATGTGCATATTTTTAACTTTTGCGGATAAACGATTCCTTTAGGAGTTTAGGAAGGTGCTTGAATGCAAATTATGAAACTGTAGCCCGATTGTGTGAATCTGATGATTTTCTAACAGTCAATGAAACACGGCAAAAGATATTTGCAGTTAAATTGGAATCATTTTGGTAAGAGTCACTAGATTCAAGTATTTTGCCGTCGACTATGAAAACAAATATAAATAAGATATTGCACTATGCATAATTGAATTTACTGCTATTACATGTTCAGATCAAATAAAATTGTGTTTCTGAAATATTAACACAACAGGGTAAATTTATCTAGCACAGTGAATTTGACAATTTGTATACATCTTTACAAATCATTTTGCTTGGGTCATTTTCCAGTGTAGCAGCCAACAGAGCAGCTAGTATTACCAAGGCATTGTTTGTATTTTGTGTTTGAAGTGTGCTATGAAATTTTGTTTTAGCACTTTGAAATTGAAATCAGAACAGATGTATTCATTTTGTGTATGAATGGAACAAAGTTGTTATTTCATTGTAGTGTGTCATGGATTGTTACTTTAGCTATAAATGTTGTTTGGGTTTGTTAGTGATTTTAGAAACCTTACTTCAAATGAAAGAGAAAAACTTGTGTTGTTGTTTTCCACCCTACAGCTGCTCTGTTTATTATCTCAATAGTTCGAGTATAATGCAAATTTTCTTCCAGGTGTCTAATGTACATTATAAAATCTTCCAACTATTAGAACTTTCTCAATTTTTTTCTTCCCAAAGCTATACTCATGATGTAGGAAAAAAATCTGTTTGTGAATTTCATGTTTCTTCTATTAAAATTTTCAAGGTCACTTGCATGTTCTTTAAGTTCAAGAATATATTGTATTTGTTTTTTCAAATAAAGGCAAGAAATAATTGTTATTGTTTAAATTAATTTTGTGTCATTGGACATAAAGAAGTTTTAGAAACAGTTAACATTGAATGATTTCTTTTCTTATTCTTCAATTTTAAATTGACTTTAAAGAATTGGAAATAATGGATTTAGATTCTTGTGTTTTTAAAAATTTTGTTTTGGATATCCTATGTATACTTCTACTGTATAAGAAAATAAACAAGTGACACATTTGTCCTATGCAATAATTCCACCTAATGCGATGTCCTTTAATGAAGGGGCAAATGTTTTAATAGCATTTTTCATGAAATACTTTGAGACTTGTTGATTTTTATATATGAAGCAGATACATGCTTGTTCATAAAAACCAATAAACTTTGTTGAGACTTGTTCTTAATTTTTTGGTTTGAGCCTTATATTGTTCTTATGTTAGGCTTAAGTTAAGTTGTGATACATGCATTGAACAACAAATTGTATTGAGATAACTTCAGGGCAAGTATGTATATTCACAGCAAATAGTTTGAATTCAGCATTACGACTAGTTTAAAAGAGAAAAACTGCAAGTCATTTCTGTATTGCTAAGTTAAAAAGAGTAGCTTAGTAAAGTTATGAAAAATAGCTATTAAGCCAGACAGCTTTTTCGTAAATTGTTCTTAAATTTTGGCCAATCTGACACTTGTTGTTCTTATACAAAAGTCTGTATCATTTGTTGATTAAAAGCTACTTATTAGTGATGAAATCATTTTGACATTTTTTTGAACTATTCACCAGATCATTTTAATGATTTAAATTAAGATTTGTTTGGTAGTCTAGATGTTAATAATTATTGTCTCTTTTTTATTGACTTTGTTGTGATCTGTAATTATTTCTTTGAAAATTGCTTGAACAGATTTTATATGATTTATTGTCTGAAACCAGTTAGAAATTATTTTAAGTTGAAGTATTTCCTTCAGTTAAGATTCAAGCCAAGATTCCAAATTAAATGGATCACATATTTATTTTCTTGGTGTCCATATAACAAGGAATGTGAACACCTAAAATAGAAATTGTGCTAAAACAACAGTGCTTCAACTAGTATACTTGCAGTAACTTCAAGGTTTTTGCCAACATTTATATGTAGAGATATTATTTCATTTTTAAGTCAGGTTTTTGTTGCTAGTCACCATAGTGTCGGTTTTCATTTGCTAACGTTTATTTTCGATATTTTGGTTTTGTCTTGCAGCAGTCATTTGTTTTGAAATCTCGTTATGAAATATTGTTTCATTTTTAAGTCTTGTCAAAAGACTTTTTAATACCTTGTCAATACAAAAGAAAATAGAACCTTGTTTATTTAAGTTGTATTAGAATAGCTAGATTGGTGTATTATGGCAGCTGGTGTTGTTATTAAGCTAAGCTGTGTGTTGTTTCAGACTGACCTTTGTGGACTGAGATGGCGAAAATATATCAGCTACAAAACCCAATATAACAACCCTGTGGAAGATCCAGTTCTTTCATCATTTGCGTCTGCCCTAACACATGACATTCTATGTGCCTGGAGAAGCATTCCACAGCCATCACAGAAGCTGCAAGACAATGAAGCCAGTCTTGTTACAGCTAAAGAACTGTGGATCTTTTGGTTCGGGGATGATCCTAATTTAACAGGAATTGTTGCTGCTGATTTAAAAGGTTAGCTGACCAAACTACATACAACATAGAATTCTTTTAGGAAGAATATAGGCCTGTTTTTCATCATGCTTAGTTTTAATCTTAGTTATTTAAAACTGTTATTATAAGCTATTTTTAATCTATCAAAATTCAAGGATTTGAGTGGACTCAATTGCATTATCCAAAAGTTAAACAATGTGTATATGTATGTGATTAACAAAGTATCTACAGTAGCATACAGTGCCTTTGGACTGTCAACATAGTTTTGAGCTAGTTGGAGTTCACATTAAGTCAAGTGACTGGGAAGCAAGGTTTGTTTTGTTTATTTAACATCTTGACTCTAGGAGTCACGGGAGGACAGGCAATAGAACTTGAGGTCTGCCGCCCGGGACCTACGGTTTAATGTCCTTTATCAAGAAGATGTGAAGGTCTAACCATTTGCAGATGTCAAAGTAAAGGCAGCACCTTCTCAGTTGTTTTCGTCAGGCACCGGGAATCAAACCTGGGCCTCCCACTCGACAGACTGGTGCCTTAGTAACTGGGCTGATCAGGTGGTGGGTTATTGTTGCAGTATTTAGCCAGTTGGAAATTCTTTCCTGCTTAAATTGTGTCTGGTCCTCATAGTCTTAAGACAAACAGTCTTGCCTCAGTTTAGCTAAAAAGATTAGAAGGAATGTTTTCTATATCAGCTGCCAGTTTCATATCCTCAAGTTTTGTATACTTGAGTAAGGCTGGGGAATGGTTGCCAACCCATTCACCCATAAGAGTGACCATTCACGAGTAAATAATTCCTTAAAATTTTGTGTATAATAAATCTATGGGTAGTTTTAGAAAATTTCTTAAATCTTGAACTTTTATAGCAATTGGTGGGTGATCGAATTACAGATTCTCAGCATTAATCAGTTTATTTCTTATTGTTACTGTAAGGAGATTCTAGATGTTGATAAATTCTGACTGTAGTCCATAAGTGAAAGGGTAACTGTTGAGCAGCTGAATTGAGTTTCAGATAAGGGCTGGTGAACAATGACCTACTCTGCTGCTCTCTTGACTTTTGAGGAAAATTTGCCATAGCTTTGTGAGCTTTTGCCAGAGCAATGTTAGAGTCTGATAAAATAAAATACAATGTATTCAAATAAAAATGTGTAGTGAAAATGTCAAAATGCAAGCCAATTTGCAACTTCTCCATATACAGTGTTTATATCTTCTGTCAGAGTAAAAATCGGCCAGGTTTTTTTAAAATGTCACCCTTTTTTCGCTGCCACTTAAATATTTTAGCTGAACCTCTAAAGGGTTTACTGAAACACTGGCTGAGAGGTGTTTTCTGTTTTAAAACAAAATGGCTGGCCATTGCAAATAATTCACTGTGCATAATATGGTCTAAACTATACAGTCTTTATCTGTTATTCTATTTACTTTATGGATTTGTCATTTTCTGTTTTAAAACATTTTTTTGGCAGTTTCACCAGGTAAATGTGTTGTATATAGGTATTTGTTACAAATTATTATTGTTATGTTTTAGGTGATAAGGCTTTAAAATTAATTTTTTTCGAAAACTTATTCATCTATTAATAGACATAATTTTACTAGGTATGAAACTAGCAGGTGAATAGCGCTTTTTGTGGGCTCTGATTGGTTCAACAAACACTGAATATCAGGTGTGCTATTCACCTAGTCACTCATCCGTGAAAAATGGCTTCCCGATTTTGTGAACTGTTTTGATTTTTTTTAAAATAAATTATCTTAAATAGTGCTATTCACCTGGTAGTTTAATACTAAATCAATTATCCCCCTCAGTGTCAGTGCCTAGCAATAGACATTCCATCACTAGTCACCTCCTGCACTTCAGTCTTCGGGGAATAATTGTTGTATATATTTTCCAATCTCTGATTGAATTTATGATAAATTTAGGTTGATAAGTATGTTAACAACTGGAGAAAGCCAATTTTGGTGTTGTAAAGAATGAAGGAAAGTACTTCTGGTTGAGTGATCAGAAAAAATTCTGAGTCACTGATGAGAATCAAACGCACAACCCACTGATTACTGTTCAGATGCTCTACCCACAGAGCTACAGACTCACATGAGGAGCCGAGTCACAAGATAAATTCTTGTCAGTGACTCAGAATTTTTTCTGATCACTCAACTTGAGAAGTACTTTCCTTCATTCTTTACAACACCAAGTTGCAAAACATCTACCTAATTATGACAGAAGTTGTAAAATTGTGTTCAATGTTCCACAGCCAACTAATTGACCAGGTTACTGGTCAAAAGTTTTATAAAGCAGGCAACCCAGGGTTTTTTGACGTT
The DNA here is from genome assembly GCA_026413305.1 of Hydrozoanthus tunicans. NCBI lineage: Eukaryota > Metazoa > Cnidaria > Anthozoa > Zoantharia > Hydrozoanthidae > Hydrozoanthus > Hydrozoanthus tunicans. The sequence continues at coordinate 7,224 of JAOBAT010022012.1, read as the reverse complement.
TGAACATACACAGTGGCCTTCTTGAAACAAGAAATAATTATTGTTTTTGATAAAACCAATTTGATTTCAAGAGAAACATCATTCTTCAGTCAAAAATCAGTTTATTTCCCAGAAGGTTTTCTGTTTTTTTTATCCCTATTATTTAAGTATCACATAGTGTGGTGGTAAATTAATATTGTACTGGCATGGCAATGAATTAGTAAACTTGATTTAACATTTAATCTTTTAAAAATCTTCTAGTTGTCCATCTTGTTCAACTTTTATGTTTTTTGTGTTCATTGAGTAGAAAAAGAAGAGGAGCTTCCAATAATTATGTAATTTGTTTTAACCATCTGGCATTAATTGGAGATTGCTATAAGAACTAGAGTAAGGATAGGTTCAAGATGAACTGTGATCAATGATGCAGGTTGATATTTAAAACAATAAACCTTCTTTTAGACAAGCCAGCTTGTTAAATAAGCTTAGCATTTTGTATGGCAGATGCAAGATAAAAAAATGATACAAACATACAAGGTTACCTCATTGGAAGTATTGGTTGCAATATCCCAATTAAATGCACAAGAATCAGTTAAGCATATTATGCTAATTTTGCTTTTGGGTAATACAGAGCAAGAAGCTTTCTGTAATTATATAGGTTTAGGAAGTGAAATGCAATGACAGATCATTACCATAATCCCAGATGATGACTGTAGTATTCAAAAATTATGTTTGGAAATTTTAATGCATATTTGATCAAAACTTCAATTGTTTAAAATATATTTTTGGGACCTATTTGTTGCTTCAACCCGAAGAAACTATGCAAAAGTAAACTAGATTAAATTACAACCTGTTTCTTTTTTTTTAACCATTTGAAAGTATGGTTTTATATGCTTTTCCTTCTCAAGTCATGAAATCCATAATAAAAAATGTATTTCAAATGTTTTTCTGTTTTATGAAACTAATTTGTTTTGAATATTTTTTAATACTGTATATATTTTTTTCAATTTGACTTAGAAAATAATTATAACTCGGTTAGTTAAAATATAGGACTCCATGAATCATGAACAATAAGTTTCAAGAACACAATTGAATATAAAATGTTTATTGAGATATACAAAAGTTTTAGTAGTTGAAACTATTCAGTGAATAATGAAGTTTGATGTATATACCCAGAGGATGAACATGGCTCATGTAATATTTTGAGTTGGTTTTGCCAACCGTTTGCAAAATTAGAAATAGTGTTTTTATTTAAGAAATATTTGAGAAATTTTGACACAGCTGTTGTTTTGGGTGAGACATGTATCAATTCTGTCTTAATAAGTTGATAAGAACATCTTTTCTTGATTACTCATGTTTGTTTAACAATACTTGTGTGGTATGTGGCAAGAGTTAAACTGTGTCTGGCTACTGTCCATCCCCATTAGAGTTTCTGAAAATAAAATTGTTAAATACAGTTGAACCCTGTTAATCTGAACTCAGATAATTTGAAATCCCCACTAAATGAAAAAAATTCAGTTTCCCAAGGATTTCATCTTGATACTCAAACTTGGTTTATTCAATTCCCCTGCTAATTCTTACAGTCTGGTTTTTGTGCCCCATCGGAGTTTGAATTAATGGGGTTGAACTGTAAAAAAAACTATTAAAGTATAGTGAGGGTCCTCAAATTGTTTCTCTGAATATGGTTGGTTTGTAAATTGAAGGTTTGTTTCTGTTGGTTTAATAAGGAATTCAACCATACAGACTGCTACTCTTGAGTTCTGAATTTTAAAACAGAGTGGAATAATCTTCCAAATTTAATTACGGGTGACAAGAAGAACACGCAACCTATTTTGCACAAAAGATCTCAATTTTTGCTTCAAACTTGTTCAGCCAAAATCGATCAATAATTACTCAACATTTGGAGACGAAAAGCTTACAGTACACATGATTTTTTGACAAATATGGCCTGATTAGAAATACGGTATGCCCTACATTCTGTACATGTGAATTCTTGACAAATATGATTTGGATCACCGTCCGTTCCTCACGTTCCAGAAAGAACTATTACTGGAGAAAGTGAGGCTTTCAGTCTTTGGGCGACATGCGCTAAGATGAAGAACAAACAGGGAATAGATAATTCTGAAGTGTTTCTTTTGTAGTTTGACCACTTGTTAGTTGTGGCCACAAGAGGAGCGAGCAACCTATTTTGCACGAAATATCTCAACTCTTGCTTCAATTTTTTCAGCCAAAATCGATCAATAAGGATAAGCCAAAAAGCAAAACAAAGTCATTTTTACACTAGTCTTACCACAAGTAGCCAAGTAGTTATAAAAAGCACAATGAAAGAAAGTTAAGAAAATGTGTTCTGCCTGCATTTCATAACCTTAGGTTACTCTTGTGATAGTCTGTGTACAGGGAAAAACAATAGACATATAGAGTAGAAAATCCTCCCAAAAATTCAATGTATATAGTGTAGATTGGTTTCAGTGTGGAAAAGCCCAATATTTAAGAATTGTCTGCTACCATTTCAAAAAGGTGTTGGGTGCATTGTGCTAGAGTCAGGCATGCCCATGCAGATATGAAGTCCTGTAAACAGTTGAAAGATAAACAAAAATAAGTCATTTAGTTTGTTAAGAATTATTGCTAATAAAGTGGCAGGTTGACACAGCAAGAGTGAAAAATGTCAAAAATTAGTATTCATACAGTTTTGAATTAAGCTGGATAATGGATTTATTTCTCAAAAATAATAGTTGTATATGTTGTATGATTATTAGGGACTTCAGAGTACTTTTTTATTTTTCTTTATTATTAAGAACAATACCTAATCTTTCATGTTAAAAAAATAATATAATTTATATGTAGTTTTTGTCAAAATAAAGATATTACTGTAATTAGTCAGTTTGGGCTCTTACTTGCGACTCTTGGAATTTGACTCTAGTATGCTATAAACCATAAAACCTTTGTGCTGCTGTGTCCAAAAAACAGTTTTGAGGAATTAAGGGTACTTAGAATAATTCTGCCAATAATACAGTATTCAACACTTCCATGTAAATCTAGATTGCCCTTGAAGACAGTGAAATTGTTTATTTTTACCGACTGTATATTCATAGAATTGAAGCAACAGTGGAATAGTTTGTGATCAAAGCAGTGGACAGTCGACTCTTTTGGGTCTTAGTTTTTGTAACTTTACTCAAACTGTGTCAACTTTATATTTTTTTTCTCATAATCAGGCATTGTATAATTAACTAGGGACATAACAATTATTATTGAAGGGTCTACTGCAAAGACAACATATAAATTTACTGAGTGACTCTTAATGAAAAACTAAATTCTCCCAACGGTTATGAAGAGATAATAGGGATAATGTAGGGAGAAATGACAACTCCATCAAAAGTCACCCATTAAAAGTTGTTTTAGCATTAGACTCTTCAGTTTTTGATTGCCTTCAGTTATCAATTCATGTTGTTTCTACCTTTGAAGATGCTGCCCATGGCTGTTGGGAAGACGGGCTGCCTCATGAACCAAGGTCACTACTTTTCAAGGCACTTCACAATTTGTTAGAAAGGTAAGAGCTGACAATTACAACATTGGTAAGGCTTTGAAATAAGTTTGCCATAAGCACTCTGATAAGCAAGCCCCCGGGGGGGGGGAGGGGGCTTATATGTTCTCGGACCTTCCCTGGAGACAGGTTGCTTACTAAAGAGGGGGGCTTATTAAAAGTTATCATTAACCACTGACTGTCTAAACATAACATGAAGTCTGGTTGCCAAACATGTTTATTAGTAACTAGTCACTTTGTGTTCCTCTGGCATTTTAATAAGTTCTTTTCAAAAACATAAGATATAACTGATGACAAAATTAATGTATTTTCAGTACAGGGTGCCTTGTTTTTTTAGCTTGTCTTTATGTTATGTTTTTGTAAACCCAGTTATGGAGAATTTAATTTTATCCATTAAAGTGGCTACTCTGTCCTTTGGTACAGGGTTTTATTATTCAGTGATAGAGATTGATCTATCAGTTCTTTTGTGCTTGCTCAATAGGTGTTTATTATCTAAGAAGTTCATTCGCCTTGGCAAGTGGTTCCTTAGGCCAATCGATGACTGCACCACAGATTCCAGGTAAATTTAATATTGATATCTGACAAGACATTGTTTTTTTCAAAAGATTGGTGCTTCACCATTGGATATCAGTGGCAATTATTTTTTATAATGTTTTAACTTTTGGTAAAAATCTTTTCTTGAGCCTGTAGCCCATGAATTTATAAGCAATTGCTTTCACTTGGGGCTGAGTGTATGGGATGCGAAAACACTAATTCATTGTGATAAAGTCACAGAATTGGCATACTTTAATGAAAACAGTTATCAATGTGAGAGCACTTGTTAAGTAATGTAGTTAATCTTAATTTGGCTGATTAGAATAACTGTACTTGTACTCATGGATCCTGCTTTCTTTTTAAAGTAGTGCCTGAACCAAATATTTTGAGAATGTCTTTTAAAGAGTTTTCTTTTTTCTGCTGTCTCCATCCCGTGTGCATTCTTAAAACTACGAAAAATTACTCTCTCTGGATATTGATTTTCTCTGTTTTCATTTACAGCAGCAATTTGGCATTTTCATTCTCATTCTTTGTCCATGGGGACAGCTCTGTGTGTACAGCTGTCGAAATCAAGCAGCAGCACCAACTCAAAACTCTTTGTTTGGAAGACATTGCTGTTGCTGCGACAAGGCCAAACGGCCTTCCGGGTAAGCTTTGTCTACAAGTCTCAAAAGTATGCCTTATTTTGTATGAACAGATTTGTACATAACGTTGTAGCAATAGAATATAAATTAATAACTCTCATATACATCTCTCAATTGCAGTCATCATTTTGAAGTGATGAAATCAGGTTTACTGTACATGTCTCTCATCTTACAAACAACTGTCTTTTTTCTGATTCCCCTGTATTAAATCGCTTCATCTTAAGTTGCAATTGAAATAAATATTTATGGGAAGGATAGCAATTTTGCAGGCTGTTGCCAAAAACTGGCAGTTATTTTGAATCCTGCATATTTGTCTAGTGACTTGTAACTATGGCTTGAACCTAGTCTTTTCTTTTTAAAATGTCTAAACATGGTCAACCAAAAATCAGCAGGTCCAGCAAAATTTTTCCAAGGTGGACCTGGTGTCTTCTTACTAAAAAACTTATTGAGTCTTGTGCAAAGACTTTTGTTGAGTTGTCATTTCTCCTTAAATTACCTCTATTATCTCCTCGTAACCATTGGGAGAATTTTGCATGTCATAAAATGCCACATTGTTTTTGCACTAGACGCTTCACTTAAATGTTTGTTCTTGTTTTTGCTTTAGTTATACTCAGTCCCTATGCAGTTGATGCTTTTCTAACGGGCCAGGCATATCACCTTGACGATGCAAACATTGCAAAATTAATTACTGAGTGGAGTAAGTTTTATCCTCTGGACACAACACCAGATTGGTCTTCAATCAGTTTGCCAGATCAAGAGCTGCCTGCTGTTGTTGTGGTGGTTGTCGGCGATGTTCAAATGTGTTTTCCATCAACATATGTTATGGTGCCAGATTACAGTAAGGACTTCAGTGGATGTGAGTGAAAGAAAATTAATGCCGTCGTTATTGTAGCTGTAGTAGTAATTCTTCTTTGCATATCTTCTTCAACTATCGACAAATGTTTTGGTTGCAGTGTTGTAATTTTTACAGTAGGAGTTCCATTTTCTGAATAATTATTAATATATAGTTTTACTTGTCTTGTAATATTTGTTGTTTTTAAATGATTATTTGCTGTTCTATTTTGTTTATTTCAAGTAATCAACTGTGCTCAATTCTTGCATATGAACAGACTTGAATGTACACTTTGGGTTTGTAAACTTTTGTGTGAAATTTATCAAAAATGGTTCACAGCACAATTTAGTTACCCCACTCATTTCTACCAAAGATGTGATCATACTCTTTGATGTTTCCAACACATCTGGCACTGTCAGTAACACACCAAAATGTACCCACATCTCTAGGGACTCTCACTCACAACTTGCACTGTCTTGTAACATACTAACAAATTAACTTGTCTGGGTTGTCACAGCTCATCTGACTGCACCGAGCACAGATGCACAAACTGATGCACGCCCTTCTTCAGTCTCACTAACTCCTCCAGCCTCACCCTCTGATCCCTCCACTATAGATGAAACTTCTCTGCCCAAGGTTGTGCCAGCGCAAATGAAAACTTCCCCATCCTCAGTTCAACCCTTGGCCTCATCACTATCAAAGGAACTTTTGGGCACAGACAGTAAAAAGAAAGTCACACAGTCCTTGGTCCAGGAAGTTTGGCAGGAAATAACTACCCTCAATAAGTCAGCCTCAAGGTAATTGAGAAGTTGTGTTTTTACTCTCTAGCCCAAGCTTGTTTGACTTGCATCTACCTTCTCCTTACATTACACATATAAGTTATGTGTAATTATAAATTTCATTCAATGAGGAGAAATGAGACAATGATATTTTTTTAATGAGTTATTATAAAAAATCCAATTCCGAGAAGCAAATGCTGTGAATAGTTTGCAGCCTGAGAAAAAAACACTTTCAGGTGTTGAGTTTTTGGTATGTATTCTGCATACTGTGAGATGGACTAGATAAAAAGCCAAAGGTTTCACTTTTAGTATTGAGCTAAGTGGGAGTTCAAACCCTTTCAAAAATCAAACACAACATGAAAGCTTCTTGCAGTGTTAGTACTTATCTCTTATTTATCCCAAATCCTCTTTTGCAAATAAAAATAGAGCAAGCAACAAGACTATTAGTGGCTTTGTGAAATCTGAGCCTGTTGGATTCTCTGGATCAGAACTCAATCTAACTGGTCAAACGCTGTGGGATTTTGAAGAGCCTTTGAAGAGGACATCATGTTCCTGTACATCGAGTAGTAACATCAGCAGGTAGGATAGATCAAGGGTTCTGGGGGTGTACTTTCAATGCATTAAAAAAAGCCAGGAGCATAGGGAGAATGGGTGGTCAGTTGTCTAATATTTAAAACGCCTAGTTTTTGGAATCATGTTTGACAGCTTACAAGTCAAATAATTGAATAGTTATTTGGTCATCACTAAATTAAAAGAACTTCTAGACAAATGACAGAATAATAATAATAATAATAATAATAATTAGCATTTAAATAGTGCCTTTCCATAGGTACTGCTCAAAGCGCTTAACAATAGTTTACAGTTGACTCTGGTATTGAGGATCTTAGACAGTCCGCTCTACACGGCTCACAACTATTT
>JAOBAT010021901.1:0-31752 GCA_026413305.1 Hydrozoanthus tunicans | reverse complement strand
GGAGAAATCCGACGTTGCGAAACGTTCCTCTGTCGATATTTTTACGGAAAGGGATCGTATTTCACAATGAGACATCGGTGAATTCAACGGTAAAACCTATTTGATTTTTTTGGACAAAACAATAAGAACTGTCTGATTCAAAGTAGAAAAAAACATAAGAAGCAATTAAAATATCAATGTTTTTTTTACCTTGAGAAAAACCTATAAAGTCCACTGAAATCAAATACCTCGCGCGACGACCGAAAGTCCTTCGTGTTTCCGAAGGCGACACCGAAGCAATGCCGAAAAAAGTGGGAACTCAGACATCGCACCCGATAACAATATAGCTACTAGCGCAAGCGCAGTAGCTACAATAAAAAGAAAAGGACAAAACGAGACGACGAAACAAGACTGACGAACAAATAACAAAACTGTCAAGATTCACAAAGACAAGAGAAATTCCTTGAGCTTTGAAGTTACAGAGTTAAAGGTTGCAACTTGTAAGATGCTGTAAAGAGTTTTTCCAGAGTCACCGCTGTTGGCACTCTGGTCCTTGTTCATTAAATCTTCAACTTGACTACAAAATAGTTACCTCTCTTTTCTTACGGGACGGATTCGATGTTTAAAGCTACAGGAGGGATAAGAAATGTGACAAAATACTCACGATAAACTTATCAAAGAGTCTCTTCACGGATATCAAGCAGTTTCCCAGTTGCTGGCTAAGATATGACACAGGCGCCCCAGACAGCTGGTTGGTAATCACATACTGCCCAATCCGTACCAGCATGTACATGGTGTTACTGGTGGAATAAATGACATATATTATAACATAAATAAGCAAACCGTTATTGTATACCAAAAGCACACACCAGTTAGGAACTACTATATTAATTGTTCTTCCTTCGCTGTAGTTTTTGGAGTATTGTATAACGATCAGAGCACAGCTTATAGAGATATTGATGCATATAACAAAAAATAAGTGTAGTACTGATGACCTAAGTTATAATGCCTGTGCTCATTGACCAAAGCATAGTTGTTGTTAATTCGTATTTAAAAAACAAAAAAAAACTTTGATGCCTCACAGTATAATCCATAGCCTAAATAGCACAGTGTACCTAAAATCAACTTAGTCCAACCAGAACATTTTTTGTAGAAACTTGAGATTTCTAGTTAAAGCGATGCAAGGAAACTTAGGGCTTATGAAAGAAAACTTATGAAGAGAAACTTGATAAAACATGTCGACTGCGTGAGTCAATTAAACAAAAATTAATGTGTTTCGCGATAGCTACTTCGCGAACTGAACTAAAAATCTTGGTGGTCGGAAGTTTTAAGGCGATGGTGTCTTGAGCATTAGCCCTTCGTCGGCGCAAACAATTGGAGTTTTAAAACAGGAAGGTGGGGAGCTATATATTCGCACATGTGTACAAGTAGAAATGAAAGGTTAAAATGGAGTCATGTCTAGGTAACCAAACAAATGAAAACCTTTATTGACTCTGTTATATTCATTACCAGGCAGGATTTTAATTAACAGTGTAACGCGTAGTAAAACCTATTCCAAACAATCACGTAGGTTGAACCTCCCAAGAGCCGTATGAAGCGGGGAGAGGGAGGGCGAGTGCGTGTTTGAGATCAAATTTAAATTTCTTGAGAGTAGAAACATTGAACCAAGAATGTCCTCGTGGGTTAAAATGAAGTTGGTTTCATTTTTGTACTTCTACTCGAACAACACTGCATGCCCCGGCCTTACATAGCTTCATAAGATGCTAATCCTGACTCTATCCCCATTTTAGAATTACTGCCCAAACAAACCAACATACAAGCTGTCCAGTTTGTCTCCAAAGTGGATGAAGCTGTGCATTTCAGAATCCAATACCGCGAAAAGCCCTGCCATTATTTTTCTACGTGGATAAAAATAAAGCACCAATAGCAAGTCAACAATGGGTCAGAATACAAGGTTAAAATGACCAGGTTTTAGTATTTTCTCAGCGTTGTTTTTAAAAATGTAGCGTGTTTATGGTTTTTCTTATCACTGTTTTACCTATATATTAATTCAGACTTTAAGAACTTGCAAGTTAAATAAATTCTGTTCACACACTAAACTGCGCTGGACGTTATCTTCAGAGGATTGTCATATCTCGCCAAAACCATTTTGAGGAGCACGCAAATAAACGCTTGTTTAGCATGCAATTTCTGGCAGTAGGTACATCTTAAAACATTTAAGCTGGCTGAGTAAGTCGTTTTAAACAAACTTCATTAAGAAAAATTATTACTAAAGTTTATAAAAGTTTATTAAAAGTCCACTTAAAACTTTTAACACAAAACACGACTAAAGCCTATGAAGAGTTGACACTCTTCTTAATCAACAAAATAATTTAGAAGTCGAGTTTTTCCTTCATACTACACACAAAAGAACTTGCAACTGCTTTGGGGGTTTAACAAGTATTTAGAATTTAGAACAGGGTCGGAAATTTAGGAAGGAGAATGAACTTCAGATGATAACCTACTTGACCTCGTCTCGTTTCTTGTTGTTGGCTCTTCTGCTTGTTAGGAAGGAACATGCAATGACCAGGTTAGTGGTGTTAACAGACTGAACCAATGATCACTGAGTGAACTTTGTGACACTGGTACCAAACATCAACATGCATTAATCAAGACGATCAATGAATGAACATTGTGATACTCGTACCAAACATCAACATGCATTAATAATGATGATCAATGAGTGAACACTGTGATACTCGTACCAAACATCAACATGCATTAATAATGATGATCAATGAATGAACACTGTGATACTCGTACCAAACATCAACATGCGTTAATAATGATGATCAATGAGTGAACACTGTGATACTCGTACCAAACATCAACATGCATTAATAATGATGATCAATGAATGAACACTGTGATACTCGTACCAAACATCAACATGCGTTAATAATGATGATCAATGAGTGAACACTGTGATACTCGTACCAAACATCAACATGCATTAATAATGATGATCAATGAGTGAACACTGTGATACTGGTACCAAACATCAACATGCATTAATAATGATGATCAATGAGTGAACACTGTGATACTCGTACCAAACATCAACATGCATTAATAATGATGATCAATGAATGAACACTGTGATACTCGTACCAAACTTCAACATGCATTAATAATGATGATCAATGAATGAACATTGTGATACTCGTACCAAACATCAACATGCATTAATAATGATGATTAATGAGTGAACACTGTGATACTCGTACCAAACATCAACATGCATTTACCAAGACAAACCTGAAGGCTGTATCAAGCAAGCCTAGGGCACTCATGAATTAATCAAAAGGAATCAATTAATTAGTGATAATATAGTTATATATGGCATTCTGCGAGAGCTCTTGATTTGTGTGTCTCGTCTTAGATTGTCCTCTGGATTGTTAGAAAGTAATATGCAATGGTGAACACTGTTTAGGATTTTGAAAGATGCTAGTTAATCGTACTTAGTAGAAACCAACTAGCATACCATTGCTCAAGCTACAATCTGATTGGCTACTCTACTTACTGTCTGTCGAGCAATAGATTGCGAGTAGCGAAACTGCACGCCGGTGCTTTTATACAAAAAACAATGGAGGTTCTGAAAACACTCGTTTTTTTTATCAGTCTAAATTCGAACTGTGGTAGTATATTAGTCGGTTTCTACCAAAACAACTATACTCATCGTTTTCTATGAGCCCAACAGTCAACTCGTCGATTTCGTGCCTCGTTGACTACTGACTCATACAAAACTTCACCTCGTAGTCTAATTGTTAACAAGAGGCTACAATGAGCCTTAACTCGGGCCGAATTAGTCTAACTGTTATTGAACTCCATTTTAGGCCACACAGTTCCGCAAGTACACAAAAAACGTTTTCTGGTTGGTAAAATTCAAGGTAACACGGTTTTGATTGTTACTCTGCAATAAACACAGTTCTTTATGCCTGAGTACAACGTTCAAAGTAAGTTTAGTAAACATTAATACATCCGGGGAAAATGGGAAGACACTGACGTTTCGCATCGGTATAAAGTGTGTGAGAGATAAGCAGACAAGTGATTATAAATAGCCTCAGAGTTCGTACACTTTTGACCTAAAAAAATTCCAGCGCAATTTATGGACTTCACGGAACCACGTTTCCGAACTTCAAGGACCTGAAAATCTAAGAACGATTTTAAAAAAAACTAAATAAAAATACCTTGATTGCTGCGCTACAGTCTTTGTCAATCAACGTGATCTTTTCTTTAGTGTTAAAACGAAAAAAAAAACATGAAGAAAAGCAAGATGTATTATTCGCTGCAATGAAAATGAAACTCATTTTTCCAGGACTTTCCAGGTCTTTTTGCAATTTTTCAGGTTTTCCAGGCCTCGAAATTGAATTTTTATTTTTCCAGCTTTTCGAAGAGCTGCACGAAACGATGTTGTGGTCCAAGGATTGATTGCCAAATGAGATGGACAGGCAGAAAACAAAAGTGGAAAAAATGGATAAAAAGGAAAAGTAAAAAGATAAAAGTGTCTAAGCTAATTAACTTAGCTACAACATATAACTGGAGACTAAATAGGAACTCAAACTTTGGAATATTCAAAACCATCTTTGGGACCCCGCTAGTTCCTTTACAAAAACTGGCAAGTACTTGGTGTTATCTAAAGCATTTAAAACCACTAATATAGATCTCTGACATGGTTGCGACGCAGACTATAGCCTAGAACGACGACGTTTTAACTTTAACAATTTTCTGCTCTTACTACTTGACACTATTTGCTCGTTGAGCTAAGATCCTAATAACTCTGTTCTTAAAAGCCGTTCAGGAAGAAATTTCCACATTTGCTAAAACTATTTTTCGTTTCTTTAGTATTGAACTGTTTTAGTCAGCGTATTTCCCTGACACCGGCTTCCTGTTCAGGAAAATGTGCGAATAGAACATGAAAATTCATCGAAAATAGCAAAGGATCACGACCCGCAACTTTTTGTTTTCATACTAATACTCTGTTACAAAACTAGAATACTCTAAAGTGTCTCAAGCTGTACGTGGATATGTAGTACGAGTCACATTCTGCAGACGCAACGAACGTAAATTATGTTCTTGGCAGGTCTCAAAGGAAAGTACAAAACTGTTTTAAAATAATTGAACGACCACTGAAAGATTTGATTCTAACTAACTCCTATCGAAGTGTGCTTTTTCTAGCAGCTGGGTAATTTCAGTTGAGGAAATAGTAAAACAAACGGCTGAAGCTCTCCAAAAGGATGAGCGTTCTTAGATAATAAAACACCTTTCGAAGCTTGCTCTGTTACTGTTGGTGGCGCATGCCAGCACAGTAAAAATAAGAAGACTACTACAACTACTCTTAGGCTGTGTTTAACACTTGTAAAGAAGAATCTCTCGTACAATCATGCATAATGGCTATCGTACACACATAACAACTTATAGGCTATCCATCACAAAATACCGGTATGGTGGATATTATTGAGGTATAATTATCATTTTACCAACTGTATCATAGAGAAGACGAGGGTGATTACTTAAAAGGTGCATGGAGCTAGTTATTAGGAAACTCGTGGTGTAGCTGTTGCATGAGTCGATCTAACCCTTTCAGCTTCAGTTGCTTTGATAAACTTTCCCGATTTTTCATGGAACAAGTCTTGGGAGAATTTCACTTTTCAGTCATCTTCAATAGTTCGCTTTGTCCGATCAATTCTTATTTTCTCATTATCAACCGTCTTGTTAAGTATGTGCTGTGTAATGAGAAGTTAAATGTTGATAACTGACTGGAACTGAAAGGGTTCATTTACAAGGTTGGTGTTGCAGTCATTATAGAATGGTAACAAGCATTAGTTGCTAGTATTGCACGTTATTAGTAAATTAGAAGAGTGATTAGGGCAAATGAACCGTGAATAGAAAATTATGACAGCATTTAGTTAGATTTGATTACATATATCAGTAGTGTGATATACAAAAGATATAGGTGATGTGTTATGTTATAACACTTTTATACGTTAACTAGGGCGATAAGTGTGTTGGCTAGGGACTGGTTAGTAAAACACTATACACACAACTTATAAACTGGATGGTTATTTCAGTTTTAAAATTGGTGCATATATGGTGGCTGGTAATTGCCGTCGTCAGATTGTTGATTCAAATGAAAGGAAGGTTTTTATGAACTAACAGACAGATGTAGTTACTGCTGCATTAGACACGCACTCAATTACTGCTCGGTTAACACAAACTAGTTACCTTACAAGAAAGATTATCTCGTCATTGCATTAACAGAGATAGTTTCCTTTAACTGTGCACTTACCATTAGTGCATAGGTACTCGAAACAAAAGCTCGGTTTATCTTTTAAGAAAGGATTTAAAGCAGTTACTTATGCCGCTATCAAGTGTTTGGTTTAAACGAGATTCAGAACTCGCACATACTCATAAAAAGTGCGTTTACGTGCTTGCATGCAAAGATTTGTCTTGAGTTTTTTAAGTGCAGTTCACTTTATCAGTTCATAATTTAATTTTTAGAGTTCACGAGTTTTATTTCTTCTTTAATTTATCTAATTTTAGATAACTAAAAGCTAAGATAAGACACGTCAATATTCGCTCTACGAAGCTGATTCACTGAGGTACTCTTCTGAAACATAAAAACAAAACAAAGATAACCAGAACATTCATCAATTTAACTAAACAGCTTTGGCTATAAATGTTTTGTCGAAAAACCAAACGTTATAGCCAATCTATTTTAAATTCAGTGTTCGAAGTCATCTATAGAAGCTTAATATACTTACTCTCCTGGGCCCGATTCCTCAAGGCCCCATTAACTTAACCCTTAGTCAATACAAAATTCAAAATCAGTATTTCTTTTATATGTTTAAAATCTTGTCCAGTTATGCCTTTAAAACAAACAAAAACCCCAAATTTCCAGCCCAAATCCAGCTATAGAAGGAATCAGGAACATGAACTAAAAGCTTCACCCAGGGTTAGCTCTAATCGGCTGCTGAGGAACCAGGCCCAGCTGGATAGGAACACAGAAAACAAACGATGATAGTGCAGTTGTAAACTAGACAGAAGAAACTTTATGCAATAAAGTATTCACTGCCAAGAAAACCCCTAGAGAGCACGAAAACGCGAGTATAGCTTGAAAGTTCACCGGCACCAACCTCACTTCCTCGCTCAATACTCTTCGTTCTTTTACGTCCCTGTATGTGTACACAAGTAACAGTTCTAAGTACAAAACACAAAGAACCCACTCACCGTTGACTACATTAATCTGAAGTAAATTAGAAAAATCCCACACATTTAGTAAGGTATTTATAACATAAAGGTGTAACAGTAAAGAAAACATCAGACAAGAGACCGACACGAAAAACATGGACATAAACTTAATACAATAAAACACTCCCCTACCCCTCTTAAAAGGCCTACCGTTTTCACAGTTTAAACGTGACAAACATACAACGCATGACAAGCTCAATCAACCGGTGGGCGTCGATCAAAACAAGGAAGAAGAAAGAAAAACTCCAAAAGAAGGACTATTGTAGTATTTGTGGGTTATGTCAACATTAGTTTAGAAAAACCGATTTTAACAGTATTACTTTAAAAATAATTTTCCATTCAAGTATGTAAGCTAGGTACATCTTTTCTACAATAAAAAAAAAAAAGCTGGAAGAAAGTAAAGGCGTGTTTGGACAGGTGTTACAACAAAACTGGTTCCTTAAATAAACCATGAACAAAAGTGCGCGCAAACAAAGTGTAACTTTTGAGTAATAAAGATGATGTGATATTAGTAAAAATAGATAAGTTTAAAAAACAACAAAACAACCAAACTACTAGAAAAAAGTAAGACTTATGAGTAAAAATATGTAATTAGCTAAAGAGAATTCTAAATAAAATAAATATACAAATGTTAATCAAATAAAACTAAGTAAAACAAAACAAAAACAAAAAATGAAAGAGTTAAATGCGTTGCGAGTCCAACAACAACTAAAGAGAAAACGAAAGAATGTCAGAAAAAAACATCAAAACTTCACACACAATGATATCTTAAAGCAAAGCTCGAGAAGCGGTATAGTTAACAAAAAAGTACTGACATATCATGTGCGTTTGGTTGAAATTAAAACTCACATATAAGAATCTGCATTTTCTAGTGGAAAAATTAACACCCAAAACAAAACGGTGAACAACATATTCATACCTTAAACCGTAAGGGCTAAACCTAAGAACTCACTAGACTTCCCGAGCCATTAATCTGTTGGCATAAATTAACGTGTTGTATGACCCTTAACAGGAAGATTAATAGTCGTTTTCACACTAGAGGAGGGACGAGTCGTCTCCTCAGTCGACCAAATCATCCGAGTGTGAAAATGGAACGAGCACGCCTCTGGGCGAACGAGTCGTCTAAACTTTTCCGTCTGTTTGTTCGTCTTTTCAGACGAACTCTCGTAGACGTGACTTGTTCGTCTAGACGAACAAATCGAATAAAGCTCAAAATTAAAACTCAATTTTGTCGAACAAAAAGTTATCCACATATCAAGAAAATCTATCAGGTCCTTTGTGCAAGCATTTCTCTGTTTGTACGTCAAGAATACGTGTGATGTGAATTTTATGACGGCCAACACATCACAATTTGGGCGTTTTACTTTCACACGAGGAAGAACAAATCGTCAGACGACTTTTCTGTCCAGGCGACTTGTTCACACTCTAATGTAAAAAACGGCTATTACTGAAGGTAAATCGATGCATGAAATATGTATTCATAAATCCACGAAAGATCTCACCCTTAGTGGTGTTAGTAAAGATAAAGAATTACTCTATGCATAAAAGAATATATACCTAAGTGTTTTAATTATGATAAATGATTTCGTCTATTAACACGACCGAGGGTTAAGGTTCGCAATGTATACGTATTTTGGTAAACTGTTGGATGGCAAACACAAAAGATATCACCCTAGTTGTAATTTAGGTACCTATTCAGTTATCCCCATATACTCATGCACATTTAAAACTTAAACAATGGCAACAAATAATATATAAAACAGTAAGCAACCGTGGTTTGTAGTTTTTATAAACATAATCGTCACTAAACAATGAACAATGCTGTACTAAAATAACAAAGGATCTAACTTCCCTTGTGGTTTTATCCACACCCTAGTCGAATGGAATTTAAACGGAACATCATGCAGTTGCACAGTTACAGTGTAATTATTGGCTACAATTTTATCTTAAAATAGGAAAAGGTGACGTTATCCACAAATGTAGGGCCGTGTTCTAACGGCGGTCTGAAAATTGTCCTTGCTGAAGCGCTAGTAGTCTACGTAACCAAAAGTCCAGTTGTTTGAAAGATAAGTTCTTTACAAAGGTAAATAGGACTGGAAAAGGTTACATGCAGAGCAAGTTTCTTTTTTTACATTTTGGCGATCAGCTATAATGAAAAAGTAAACAATGATTTAAACATAGCTGTGTTTAGAAACACCTTTTGGATAAATTCCTAAAACCTTTCTTAGTACTTGAAAATTGACTTAAAACAAAATCCACACTCTATCTGGTCGTAAAGCAAACTCTGAATGGTTGGAATACCTTTGTATTGAATGTATAGAAAAAAGCCATATGATAATTTTTTTTATCTGTTTACCGTCAAGTGCCAAGCTCATGAGAAGTAACAGTCAATTGTTATAAACAAAAATAAGCTTACGTGAAGTCTTCCGACGTCCTTAGCCGGCTCATAAACGCTCCGTCTGAAGTATCACTTCCAGTACTTGTGCTATCTGTCAACTGATAACAGGACCCAGACGTAAGTACAATCTTGGTTCCTTTGGGCAATCCAGTAAAAGGAACAGCTACCAGAGCTAAAGTAATATGTATATAGCCTTTTTGGGCAATCGCTGCAACCTTACCCAAGATATACTATACAATCTATACAAGCCCACTATAAAGAAAGCGAGCTAAAATTTGTCAATCCATTGCAACTTGACTTTAGTAAGTTAACAATTGGGAAGAAAGGGGACACAGTCACTGCATCTGACAGCTTCCAAGGTTCACCTATAATCGGTTAGGTCTTTACATTCCACTTATGCAGTAGAAAGTCAGTGATTGTGAAGAGGGGGAGGAAGCACTAGTTACTGTATGTGACAGCTTTCAAGTTTAACCTAACCTCATCGGTTAGGTCTTCACCAGTACAATTATAACGTAATGTTAGAAAGTCAGTGGTTGTGAATAGAGAGAAGCAACAAGTTGATGCATCTGACAGCTTTCGAAGTTTATACTTCTTCATCTGATAGGTCTTCACTTGTCAAACTTTAATGGCCAGAACAAGTTCGTCACATGTTTGAAATTTGATTTGGGTGCCGTGTAACATTTTCGGCTTTTGGAAAAGGATCAAACCATTTTTTTGGATTTAATACGGGCTTAGTTCCTTTTGACCCGTGAGGCCTCAGTGCCCTTTTACTGGCTATTTCTGTATCATTAACACATATTATGTGCGACATTACTGATTTTGCACCTTCAGCCAGATCCCACAAGAATAAGATACAAGGACGGCACATCGATGACGACGGCTTACAAGAAACACACTTCTTGTTTGCCCTTTCTAATAACGTATGACTAGTTGGCTTTCTCTTTTGTCAGAGTTATGCTTAGTGAATAAAAGAAGATGAAGGCATTTATCTTAAAGGTAAATAAATATTCACAAACTTTTCAGCTGGTCGTTCTCGTAGTCGTAAAAACTTCAAAACTGACTTTTTTAACTTGTAGTTTTCAAGACAACGGCATTCAGATGACCAACACATTACATTCCAACGTGCATCTATGGTATTTACTATTGTTTTCTGCCATCGTCGTTAGCATTACGGTCGCTATTGTTAAAAGCGGGCAGACTTACCTCTTCTTCCGATTCCAGGTCAAAGAAGCGCTGAACAAAACCCTGTTCTTTTGAGCATACAGGCTCAAGTTCTGAAAGAAGAATGTCGAACACCTGTGGACAGGAAATAAGTTCCTAATTTACATCGTTGTTTGATTGGCTGGTTTTGATAATGTAAGTTGGGTTTAATTCCTAACCTTAACTAAGACCTTTTCTTGGCACTTTACTGTGAAAATTGTTGCCAAGTGCGGTATGGATTTCTGTACTAGTTTCATGTGTTTGCTTTTCTGGTAGTATTTACTTGGCTGAATGTTTCGACAACGAACCACACAACACATACAAAATAATCAAGTCTTAAGTACTACTCTGATACTTCACTGACCATCTTCCGAACAGGATAGCTACCCCTCGGAAAAAACCTTAATTAAATATAAAAGAAAAGATCCAATTGGTTCTCCTGACATCGTCCTTTGAGTATGTTGAGACTACTAGTGGGCATACAATCCAACAATAAATTAAGTTTAAAATAACAGCTAAACTAAAATGCAACATTACTACGAACGCTTGTGTGCCAAAGAAAAGGCATCACCATGGTAAACTTTTCTCATATTTCTAGCATTAAACTACGAAAACAAATGGATCAAAGGGATTATTTTTTAATTGTTAGTAACACCAAATTCAGATGCATTAATTCATTCTTCAGCTCACATGTTTGGAACAACCATGATTTCTACAAAACCAACCTATCTCATATCCCCACAGTCCCATTTTCCAATCAGTTTGTAGTACCACAGCCAAGAAAGACGCATGGTTTCCATTTGCTATCAAATCAAAGATACCTGCACACCAATATCCCGAAGAAACAAACAACTCTACTTCTAGGCCTCTCATGTCTTCCAAAAGTTATCAGGACGGCCAAAACCACAACGAAAGCATCAGGTGAATATCTTCGAAACTTAACCAACCCTGTCAAATCTCCCTCTCATATCAAGAGCCTGGTCAATAGAATCCACGGAGCTGATAGAGCCTGATCTGATTATTGGACCTTCTGATCCTGCATCCGAGTCCTTTCTCTTCATTTTGTGCCGCGCCAGTCTTCCTCCGATCCTAGGACTGGGTTTGGGACTCATACGCAGTGGATCATCTCTGTTGATTTGTGGCGAAGAACCAGTCATCTTGAAATTTGCAAGAGCTGAAGAGAAAGAAGAGTTTCAACAACAACTAAAGACTCGTTAAAGTAAGTCAGTAAGTCAGGATATTTGCTAACATTTTTCAACACCACGATAAATCAGAAGAAGAAAAGAAGATGATGAATTAAAACAAAAAAAAAAACAAAGATAAAGAAGAACAAAATGAACAGGAAAAAAAGAAAATACTGTTCACAAAAGTTCGAAAGGGGATATCTCAGAAATGCTCTTAATTCCCATTCACATCTGAATAAGGACCAAACACTATATCTTGCATAACCTATAACTTGAACTTTGTTTTTTGAGTAAAATTTGTGACAAGCTTTCTCTATATAGTCGAGATCATTGACGAAATGGATGCTGATAGTCAGGTATAAGGCCCAAGGGCTCTTTCTTTGGTCATGGTCCCTCTTATCAAAGCTTCGAGCGTATAACGTCACTGAAGAGTACATGGATGTAAAGCTACTGCTGCTATGGTGCAAACTACCTCAATTTTATATCTTAATACAGATACCAACCTTTCGTTCCCTTCAACGCAATACCAAGTTTTTGTTTTGCAGCTTCAAAAAAGTCTTTAACTTCTCTGTCATAAACCTTGCTAAGAGACTGAGTATATGCCTGGAAGTAAGGTTTTAAGTTACATTAGAACAACTAAATCTTCATGTTAAAAGAATATAAGTGTATAGTTGTCTCTGATTTAAAAATGGTTAAAATATGTTTTTACCGAACGTTTCGGCAGGTACATATGCCCTCATCAGCGGTGATAAAATGTAAGTTTGTCGACAAACGTCGAATTATAAAAACAAGATTCCGGAAATACCAATTTAAATTACTTGGAATTGTCTTGAGCACAAAGGCTTCGGTAAACTGCTGGAATATTTATGTGGTCATTCCCTGCGTTTTTATCACGTATCGAATGCCCTGCGTTTTTACTAGTATTTTAAAACTAAATCTTCCGTGTCTAAGTTCCAAATTTTCTCACAATAAATAAAAGCATCCTGAACAGATAAATGAAAATGGAACTCCCAGCCAAAAGTCCTTCGAGAAAACATGAAACGCCATCCAAAGCTCATGTTCAAGACGTGCTAGTCGTAAAAAGTAAATACCTTCGTACCTGACAAAGATCCATAAAAACTGACGGATCAACCTCTTTCAGCCACTTCATCAGATCTGTAAACGGAGTGAGCTCCTTGTGGCAGGCAAGGTGTTGAGGAATACACAACTCACTTGAATGTTTTACCAGAGTCTCTTGTTCAGTGCCCTGGAAAGGTTAAGTGTAGTGATTTGCCATAACATGGTAGCGTAATTTCTGCGTAGTGTGATTCGCTCAAAGAGTTCCGTAACTTCTATGCTACGGAACAAACACTTGTTTATCAAAAACTTATTGTATTACGTGATAAACAAATTATCGTCGCCGTGAGATGATAGGAAAAACTGACGTTTCGAGTGTTAGCCCTTCAGCATCAAAACGTTATGTTGACGTTAATTAGAAAAGCTCTATAGTCTATGTAAGGTAGGGCGTGGGTGAGAGTGCATTCTCTGTTCTTGAAGTTTCCTCAGTTACAAAATTAAGAGTCTTGTCGTTTTCAAACTGAAAAACTACAGGACAAAGCTGTCAAGTTGCGAGTCATTTTCGTGGAATGAAAGTTAGAAAAAAACAGCAATCGAGAATGTAACTTCAATTCGGAAAGAGCAAAAAATGTAACGACTATTGCTGTCTGCAAAGTGATTCCAGAGTCGTGCAAGGATCGTATGATTACTGGTGGTGAAAGCGAAATAAAATGTGCGAACTGAAACATGGGAATTAAAAACTGGGATATATGTGGAGTACTATCCTAAAAAAAGGGTCTTTTGTTGCTACCCTACACGCCAGGGGCATAACGGGCAGTAAGCAAGTTCTGCATCAAATTTTAAACTAAGGGTCGATTTAAGAGAATATTTAAAAGACCTAAAACTTTGGTTTCAACAGTTTTCCTGGGTAGTATTCCCCCTAAAATCAAGTCCCTTACTTTTCAACGACTTTTTATTAAGCTGAGTATCCTTTGGTACAACAATGTTATCTTTCTTTATCTTTTACAAAAATAAAAATAATTTCTCTCCTCAAACTATACTTTCATTATACAGAATTCATTAATTAGAGCTCATTTACTCACATATTGCTCAAAGATGCCCAACAAATGCTGCTTCAACCTGTGTGCAAAGTCTCTGCTGAGTTTTTGGAACATTTCCCTCTTCTCTCGGACTGCCTTCATTTCGGTTAATCCTAACAGAAAACAAACTACGAGTTTTAACAACCCATGCAACATACACATGAAGTGTCTCATTATTTACTTCAGTTTTATAACTGTTTTTAATACGCAGTTGGCAGGCCTCGATGCATTTACAACAGTAGGCTAAATTCGGAACAAACATGAGTACAGTTAAGAAACCCAACTGGTTGGAAGCAGACCAGCTGGTTATTCACAAGGGATCACTGAAGCACGATCTAATCAGAGACCAGTCAGAAAGGGGTTTGGACCCGGGACAGCAACATGTGCAATATGGTGCCCTCCTGGAATTTCCAAATTTTTAAAAGGTTGTTTTTATTGCCCCACACCGTGCTTTATCAGTAAGGGTTTCTCTTTGAAGCATAAATGCAAGTGCCATGTTAAGCAGACTACATATCTAACTTCTATTGATTCACATTTCATTTTGTATTTACATAACAATTTTAAAAAACACAAAATTAAAGCAAAAAGATAGGCTGTCCTCATGAAAATAAACGAAACGTCAACGTTTATCATTTTGCAAGCACCTAAAGTTGGCCTCTTTTAATAAAATCGAAGTTGTAATCCATTTTTGAGAAGAACCTGATTTCTCGAGGCAACAGGAACATCTGAAAGTGTGTTCTAAGTATATGTTCGTGTATGCTCCTCAAAAATAAGTCAATATCCTGAAATGTGCGCTCAGAAATGTCCATTAAATGTGCAAAATGCTTTTGAGTACCCTAAAATATACTAGAGTTCATGGATTTGTTGATTTACCAAATCTTATTTAAAACGCAATATTGGTAGGTTTCCCTCAGACAGTGCTCTTGGACTCTCCGGAAACATAGTACACTTTTAATCCCCCACACCCCTTGGAAAATTGCACCTCTAGATCCCCCCTCACCCCCCTGAAATTTCCCGTAACCTTCCATGGGGGGGGGGGATGTTGATATTTTCTGGAACCACACAATCCGGCATCCTAACCACTAAGCCACACTGCCTCCTAAATTTAAGAGTTGTTTTTATTTTATGCTCCTCTTTTTGTTTAACTGAGATTTAAGTTATTTTCTGTAATATCTCCAAGAAGGTAAAAGAACAACAAAAAATATCAAAATGTGTCTTGTAGTTTCAATCAATAAATGCTTTTCAAATCAATTTTTCTTCAACAAACAAGTGCACGGTGATGTTTGTTTGTTGATAACACACGTATGCACTGCTGAAGAAACTATGTGACAAAAAAAATAAATGAAAGATTTTTAAATTGTATGAAACCAACCAAAGTTGTCGTATTTGGAATTACTAGTATATAGGTGCTTATAAAAAAAAACTATTGACAAACTGGCTGACTGGCTAAATAACTGGCCGGCTAATCAGGCAATTGATGAACTGTCCGTCACAACACTGACCCGGGGTAAAAATAAGCAGAGATGGGAAACAAGCTGACAAACAGAAATTCTAAGGAAGACTATATTTGCATTCGACATAAGCAGAACACAATCCTAATCTCACAGAGTCGGGTTGCCTGTGGTCATTTGTGCAGTTACCAAGCTGTACAGGCAAGCAAGACTTGGTCGCCGTCGTTCATCAAATTTTTGTTTCAAATCGGCGCGAATTTGAATTTATAACTAACTATGACATCATGGACGCCCATGTCCAGTTTTTTCGATCTTGGAGTTGTTTAGGCAGATTAGAAGTAATTCCTTGTGGATTTTATTGATTGTGGAGTTGTTTGGGACGATTAGAAGTATCGCCTCAAGGTTTTTATCGAGCATGGAAGTCTTTCAACAGATTGGAAGAATTGTCTTGTGGTTTTCTTTGAGCGTGGAAGTGTTGCGGCAGATTGGAAGAATTGTCTCGAGGTTTTTTCGATCGTGGAAGTGAACATTTCGGACGCACTTCATTAATCTCTAATTACTTCTAGTTTTTACACTTATAAGTTATAAAAAAGAAAACAATTATGTATGAAGTAACCTGGACTGAGTTCTGTTTGCAATGCCACTTGGATGGCCTTAGCAGCATTGGTACACTCTGTTAAACCAAGACCTTTGGAGAGATCCCCTTCTTGTAAAGCAATGACGTGTCGCTCAGGAACATCAAGGGTATTCTATAATAATAAGAGAAAAAAGAAAGTACAAGATATAAAACAATAGAAATATATTTTCATCGCTTAGCTAAGCAGTGTTGTTAAATGTATATAAACCAAAATTTCACAAACACAGTTAACTATTATACACGGTTTCTATAACATTTACTGACTTTTTAAATAAAAACCAGTAAATTTGGACGAAGCTCATTGCTCTTAATTTCTTGGTGATTTGAGCCTCAAATTTTCCTTAACTTCTTCTTATTTCTATGTGAGTCTAAATCGAAGAAAAACTATATCTATTAGATAATGTAACGCATGTATTAAAAAATCATTCCCGCGGATTTCTTGTGGATTCGCCGAGTCATTTTCCCCGATACGATTTCAAGTGGTTATGAACTGCAAAGCATTTCTGATTCCATCTGTACTGTTCAGTTAAAGATAAAAGCTCAATAAAGTTTTAAAAGAAAATTAGCTATCGAGCCGGAGCCTTGTTCTTAAATTTTGGCCATTCTGAGTCTCAAGGTTCTCATAAAAAACATGTATTGCAAAGTTCGGTCTTTGTCGATTTTAAATATACCGTGTAGGAAACAGTTTTTTTTGTGTGAGTTTTTCCCCCTTAGCTTTTTGACAGGAACTTTTAAAACTTTGAAATTTGATCAAAAGTTATATAAGATAGAAAATGAGTAAACGGCAAAATTTTATAGATTTCTTTCGTTATGTAGGAAGATCAGAAACACTGATTGATTATCACACTACCAATGTACGTGTATAGGCGTACTGTGCAAAAGCGCCAGCATTTTTAATTTTTTTTCCAACTCCAAAAGTAACTGGCAATCACGTTTTTGTTTTGCTCTTGTGAACTGTCCAAAACCCAAAAAACATTTTTAAGTCAAAGTGCTTTGTACATGATTTTCAAAACAACTGTTTGGGTTTTATGGTATACAACTTAATTGTCTTATTTATTTATATATACCTTCATTTCTAAATGATTACGCACGTACATTTCTTGCTGCAATCTACGACGAGAGTCTCCCAGACATATAGATCTACTTTGTTTTAATTACCGTTGTTGTATGTACCTTACATTATAGACTGCGGCTGGAGAACTAAGTTGAAATAAAAACTATAAATTATTTTTTGTAAAAACTATTCAATTCAACGGCATGTAAGTGCAATAGCTGATTTTTGATCAACGTAAAAATGTTTGTAGTTTCAATCTTCTCCCTAGAAGTGCTCCTTTTTCGAGAATTAGCTCTTCTTCAGAGCAATTGCAATATTTGCTGGATGATGGGATAACGCTTGAAACATCCCCACCTTAAAAACTTCCTATGGGGAACACTTGAACTGTGTTATATCTTTTTAAACTTGATTAAAACTTAGCAACTGGAATTAAAATCCAGTGTTAGTGTTCCCATCATAATTGATGTTACAACATTATACTGAAATTGAGAACCAGATACAAGACCATGAAGTCAGACGCTGTTTTGGTCCAAATTTGTTTTGCTAATATTACCATCAAAACTAGTGTTAGAACATTATATTGAAATTGAAAACCACAGATACAAGACTATGAAATCGCACGCTATGTGGGTCCAAATTTGTTTTGTTATTATTTCCATCAAAAAAAAGTGTTAGAACATTATATTGAAATTGAGAACCACAGATACAAGACTATGAAATCGCACGCTATTTGGGTCCAAATTTGTTTTGTTATTATTTCCATCAAAACTAGTGTTAGAACATTATATTGAAATTGAGAACCACAGATACAAGACTATGAAATCGCACGCTATGTGGATCCAAATTTGTTTTGTTATTATTTCCATCAAAACTAGTGTTAGAACATTATATTGAAATTGAGAACCACGGATACAAGACTATGAAATCGCACGCTATTTGGGTCGAATTTGTTTTGTTAATATTTCCATCAAAACTAATGTTACAAAATTATATTGAAATTGAGAACCACAAATACAAGGCCATGAAATCGGAACCTATTCTGGTCCAAATTTGTTTTATTAATATTTCCTTCAAAACTAAAGTTACAACATTATATTCAAATCGAGAACCACAGATACAAGACCATGAAATAGAACCCTATTCTGGTCGAAATTTGTTTTGTTAATATTTCCATCAAAACTAATGTTACAACATTATATTGAAATTGAGATCCACAGATACAAGACCATCAAATCGGAACCTATTCTGGTCCAAATTTGTTTTGTTAATATTTCCATTAAAACCAATGTTACAACATTATATTGAAATTGAGATCCACAGATACAAGACCATCAAATCGGACCCTATTCTGGTCCAAATTTGTTTTGTTAATATTTCCATTAAAACTAGTGTTACAACATTATATTGAAATTGAGAACCACAGATACAAGACCATGAAGTCGGACCCTATTCTCGTCCAAATTTGTTTTGATAATATTTCAATCAAAACTAATGTTTACTTGTAAACAGTTAACATTATATTGAAATTAAAACCCACAGATACAACGCCATGAAGTTGGTCCCTATTCTTGTCAAAATTTATTTTGTGAGTATGGTAACTGATGCTATAATAAATTATGCATTTCCCATTTTACTCACTGATAAACGCTCAACTTCCTCTAGAAGCTTCCTTCTGTTTGTACTTTCTGTCACCATGTGTTTATCCTTATCCTCCATCTGTTCCATCTGATCTCGAACAGTCTGCATAGAACATCATTTTCTGTTGTAACTCAGAAATCATTGCAATCTCATTTCATGGCCCTTCCTCTTGGAAGAGGAAAGAGCCGTAGGAACGAGGTTGAGATAATTACTGTTATAGGTTCTAATTGACAATTTATCAAAATTCATTACGAACCTTGCACCGCAAATGTAAAAGAAGCTCAGAGAAGAAGACCACCGGTAAAATTCTTCCTTGCACCAAAAACATTGTGTATGTAAAATTTGATGTTTATAGATTTTCGCCATGCTTACTTAATGGAAGTTTGTTCGCTAAGGTTTACTGGTAAATATACCAGTCACCATCTTTTGTGCAATCTAGAATTCCACTCTGCCAATTGACTTGATTTTTCTTGACTACTCGTCCCGTTTTTGTAGCTTTACACCATACTTTGCAACGAGTCATTTGCTTAATCTCTTACCAGTTGATTTATTTTAAAAAATGACCCAACTTTTTGTATTCTGCCCTATAAACTTATTGCCTTAGTTAATCTTTTCGCAGCTACAAATTTGACATCATCTCCCCTTTCTTCAAAATTGTTAACAATAAGAAATCGATTGATTCTTCATTGCAAGCAAACCAAGAAATTCTCTATTTTCATCAAGTTGGTACACATACTATTATTGTATTAACAAGTTTTAAAGATTTTCTTTAAAATTGTGGATAAAATGTGGTGGCTTTCTTTTAGACTGCTGTCATACCAAAAATATTTCAACAAACAGCTTATTTTTAGTTTTTGGAAGAAAGAAACAATAAGGGCTTATATTTGCAAGTTATATTTAGCATTTGATACTGACTGATATTATTATTGTAACTACATGCAGGTTTACTACCATGTTACCTTCAGGAGATCATCATATTGGGTCAGTCTGCCATCCAGCCTGTCAATCTCCTTTAGACTTTCTTCCAAGAGTTCCATCAAAGAGTTCACCTGATCTTCTGATGCCATGATAGAATGGATGTTGGCCTGTAAATTTATGACAAACTAGTCAGTAGATCAGTACTTTAGAAAATACATTGAAAGGATTGACTAGACTCTTCAGAAATCAATCTAGCTCAGATTGGAATCACTAAAAATTTGGAGGAACTTGATGCTGATTCTGATGTTCCAGTTAAGGAAGTAACATAAATTTAAGGGGTAAAGAAACTGCATAATAATGTACAGAAGCTACTTAGAATAGAATCATAGGAAAGATTAAATCAAGGTTGGAGGCAGTAAAATGGTAGATTAGCTAAAATAATATTGACAATAGTGTGAAAAGGTGAGGAAATGTCTGATATCTGGTGATGAGGAGGCAGATTAATATCAAACTACAAAGAAAGGACACCAAAACACTGCAAAAACAGTGGCCATTGCTGGAAAGTAATCCCAAAAGAGTAGTGTATATTGATCAATGTTTTTCAGTCAAAACTATCTTGAGGTTTAGCTACTTGTAAAAGTGCTCACTAGGAACATATCTAGAAAGTAAGTACTAAGATCATGTCTTTTTCAAAGAAACAGAGTACAGCTACACAAAATGGTGAATAAAGTGACCTAAACATAAAACTAAAATTAAGAACGTCTTGACATACAGGACTATCAACTTGCCTACAAAATCACATGATGCTGGTTGTCTTTAACTATTAGAACTAAAGTTTAGAAAAGGTCTCAATGTCTCCAAGAAAACTTATGCAATTAGTGACAAAATCTATTCATGAGCAAACTGGTAACTTTTTCAACTCAATATCTAACAGAAAGAGAAAGCTGATCAACATGGTTAATTAGGGTGTAAATGTCTGTGTGCCTCTAGTATATCATGTTTTAATATTACCTTAGCTTTTGGCAGTCAACAGAAACAGAGGTTCATGCAAGTCTTAGATAACATTTGAGAGATGGCAAGAACTGCTTATGACAGAGACCTGGCACTATGTGGGTCTGACCTTTGAAGATCAGGAAATGAAGAAAGGAATACAATTTAACATCTGGACGTTTCAACTTATTCTTTTGTTTTGATTTTTTAGCTTGTTGGTTTCACTTGCAATGGCCATTTCTTGGTAAAGGATATATTCTTCTACAGCTTCTTGCTTGAGGAGAATGAAAGATATATTCAGTAATTTACTCGAAAATATGCACAGTTCTGTATCATAAATGGAAATGCTGAAATTTTTATAAAAAAATTACATAATTATTGACTTCTTGACTTACCCCATCAAGAACAGACAGATCTTTTGATAATTGCTCAGTAAATGCCTCAATATTGCTGATTGCATTATTTGTCTGAGCCATCATGTACTCCAAATCATTTTCTTCTCGGGGTGACAATTCTTGATAATCATCTGTTATGAAAAAAAAAATTTGTTTCCATTAAATAAAAAAACTGATTAAGTAATCCTTACGGGGTTAATTAGTAGAGTAAGCAGAGGCAGAGAAAGCACCTTCCATTCTTGCAGACTGATATGGAATTACTAACTGAGGAAGCAAAACAGAAAACAAATTCTACTGATCACACAACCTTAACTTAATTACATTAAAAATTGTTGAGCGAATTTGAACTTGAACTTATAATATCTTAAAAGCTTACCTTCATGTGCCTCATCTGTATTTTGTTGAGTCCGACTACTTTCCCCATGATGCAAGCTTTCTAAAAATCAATCAAAACTATTCAAAGTAAAACAATTTTGTGTCACTAACATGCACTCAAATAGTTAATATATATACTTTCATAAGTTTGGATATGAAATATATTAGAAAACAAAGCTTGTTAGAAATGATAACATCATTGATAAAAGCCCAGGCAATTAGCACTGATATACCTTCAATAACAGCCATGTTCACATTGAGAAAAGCTGGCTTCCTTTGAGACAAGTACCTCTCACAAAGCTGAAATTATTGCATATAAAGCATATTAAGGAATGGCAAACTTCATTTCGACAGTAAAATTTTTCATACACTCATACCACCTCCACTTAATAAATAAATTTAAAAAAAAAGGATTAAAAATGGTGCTAATTCTATATATCAGGGAAACTGATGATTGTCTTGACTAGGATGCAATAATTGTCAGTAAGAGACTTTCAAATTCTATTATCAGTGATTATATCAAATCAAACAAGAGCAAAGTTTCAACCTTCTTCCCAATGCAATCAGTTTGAGAGCCTAAAGTTACACGTCTAATAAAACAATCCTTGCATTTATGCTCCCGCTTTATTGAGAATTTTTGTTACTCTAATCATCATCTGAACCCTGATATAATATTAATAAATAAATACAAAGAAAGATGTTGCACAATTTTGTATAAAGGTTGCATGATCATATCAACACAACACTTTATATAGCAAGCTTAAGTAAAACCTATCAATTCTATGTTGTCATTTTGTTTGTGTTATTTGTTTGTTTTAAAAGTTCGAAGAAGCCTGAATACAACATTTAAAATAACCGAGAGAAGTTAGCTCAAGAAGAATGCCTAGTATTACCTTAGAGGTAGTTAACTCGTTCGTTTTGTCTAATTGTTTTCACCACAGAACCTAAAACTTGCGACTTACAGTAACCTTTTAAAACAGTAAAATCTAACTAAAATGTCTTACTGTAACTGACTCGAACAAATGATGCACATTTTAGGAGTGCTTAAAATTTTCTTTTTTTCTCTTTTTCTGCGAAGTAGCAGAATAAGCTATTTTCGGCATTTTATTTATAAAAAAATATTGTTGAGATTTTTAAAAACCACAGCCAGAATAAGGGAATAACATAGTAAGCCCTTCTGATTTTTCCAAACCACGGCTGGAATAGGGGAATAATGGAGTAAGCTCATCAGATTTTTCAAAACCAAGGCCAAAATTATCCGAGTTTTGGAAAACCACAACCAGAATAACGGAGTAAAGCCTAGCTAAGAGATATGGTGCCTAGACTCGATCTATTAGCCCTCTTCAAAATCATGTCATAGAAGTATGCACCGTATTATAGGCTCAAGCTATAAAATAGATCCCAGCTGAAAAATTTAAGCATAACTGCAATTTAAAATGTTCAAAAATTGCATATGAAAACTTGAACACTGAAACCTACTTAAATTTGGTGATGCTTGTGATAAAAAATGCTTGAAATTTTTTTGTGAGCAAAATTTGAGCAGATCCAATGAAGGTGTGAACTCAAGATCAATTTGTGAGATGATCGATATAAATGAACAGTTTGAGCACCACTGTTCTGAATGGGAGATTTTATGATTACCACTTGTAACAACTAACAGACAGCAGCAGTTAGTAGCATTACTGAGCTAACCTGGTATTGGGAGTCCTGTTTGTCTTACCTTCCACAGAGCAACAATAAAAGCTGTCTTGTCAGAAATACTACTTGCAGTCCATTTGTAGATCTTCTCAAAATGAAGGTCAAGCTCTGGATTTTCCTTAAAATCATCAATTGAAAATATAAGATTCTGTTACTTCATACATCTTTAACAAACAAGGTCTTCGAGCCAAAGAGAAACCAGGAGGAAAGGCTTCACGACTCAACTCGTTTGAAGTTAGTATACATGTAATTATAAATATCACATTCAAAAACTGGTTTACTCGGGTGGTTATAGAGTTTCCCCATGTCTTAATGGTAGAGGCTGACATATATAATTATAGCTGTTGTATTCATGAACAAACATTCAAAATGACTACCTCTCATTTTGTGGAACTTTAGAAACTTCTGTATCAAAACATACAGACTGTAATTCAGTTACATAAAATATAACAAAAAGCAATCTACAACATCTGTAGACCTTCTTCATAATGGCAGGGTTTTGAAAATTAAAAATTTTCTTTGGACTTTTCCATACTGTACATTTATTTTAGTAAACTATAATTATTATTCAAATCTATAAGTTATTATTGGGTTTAAGATTTTTTCCATGACTCTATATTTAGGTCTGTCTCATTATTTTAATTTTGCCCTGTATTATCATAAAATTTGGAAGATTTTTCCACCCTGTACCATTATTCAACTTTTTATTGTATTATTCACCACTCAAGAGTAAAGGCATGAGCAATGGCAATGTAGCAGTTTGATTTCTAGTGCTAGGTTCCTAAAAGATTCTCTGTATATACTTATTTCAAAGCTACAGAACTTTAATAGATTTGAAAAATGAGTTTTAAGCTTCAGTTTTCAATTAAAACTATACTTCCAGAGTTTCAAGCTCCTCTTTTGCAATGGCTTAAAGTGCATACACAACCGTGATGAACTTATCATTACGTCATGGCATATAACTGAGGTTCAGACCATAATAATAATTATAA
The DNA here is from genome assembly GCA_026413305.1 of Hydrozoanthus tunicans. NCBI lineage: Eukaryota > Metazoa > Cnidaria > Anthozoa > Zoantharia > Hydrozoanthidae > Hydrozoanthus > Hydrozoanthus tunicans. The sequence continues at coordinate 7,418 of JAOBAT010021901.1, read as the reverse complement.
CTATTGTCAGTACAAATTTATTCAAATGGCATTTATGGACCTGCTCAGTGTTTTTCCAAGACGTGAAAGTAGACAGAAAAACTTAAGTAGGCGTTGCAACAAACTTTTTATTATCCACTCCGTCTTAGAGGTTTTCTTTTTCAAAACAAATATTTGAAAAGACAAAAAAAGTAGGTGTCACAAACTGTAGAGTTGCCGTAGGATGCGATGGCTGATGGCTTATTTTGAAAACACTGCTGCTCCCAACAGATGTGGCTTCATAGCTCAGTTGGTTAGAGCACTGTTCCAGTATCACAGAGGTAACAGTTTCGAATCCCATTGAAGCCAGAACTTTTTTTTCAGGCTTCTCTTAAAAAAACAATTGAAATTGCTTAAATTGGGTACACAACAGTGAAGATCCTACCACAATGTCATGGCATATAACAGCAGTTCAGATGCGCCTTCATAACTCAGTTAGTTAGAGCACTTCACCTGTATTGCAGAGGTAACGAGTTCAAATCCCATTGAAGCCAGAACTTTTTTTTCAGGCTTCTCTTAAAAAAATAATTGAAATTGCTTAAATTGCATACACAATGTGGAGATCCTATCATAATGTAATGGCATATAACTACAGTTCAGATGCGCCTTCATAACTCAGTTGGTTAGAGCAATGCATCTGTATTGCAGAGGTAATGAGTTCAAATCCCATCAAAGCTTGAATTTTTTTTTAGGCTTCTCTTTTGCAATTGCTTAAATTGCAAACACAACAGTGAAGATCCTTTCATAATGTCGTAGCATATAACTGCAGTTCAGATGCGCCTTCATAGCTCAGTTAGTTAGAGCAATGCACCTGTATTGCAGACGTAACAGGTTCAAATCCCATCAAAGCTTGAATTTTTTTCAGGCTTTTCTTTTACAATTGCTTAAATTGCAAACACAACAGTGAAGATCCTATCATAATGTCGTGGCATATAACTGCAGTTCAGATGCGCCTTCATAGCTCAGTTGGTTAGAGCACTTCACCTGTATCACCAAGGTAATGGGTTCAAATCCCATTGAAGCCTGAATTTTTTTTTCAGGCTTCTCTTTTACAATTGCTTAAATGGCATACACAACAGTGAAGATCCTATCATAATGTCATGGCATATAACTGCTGTTCAGATGTGGCTTTATAGCTCAGTTGGTTAGAGCACTGCACCAGTATCCCTGAGGTAACAGGTTCGAATCCCATTGAAGCCTGAACTTATTTTTCAAGCTTCTCTTTCCTCATTACTAAAATTGTGTACACAACCACAAAGATCCTATCATAAGGTTATGGTATATACCTTTGTACTATCTTTACCGTCAACTTGTTTAAGATCTTTCAGTCTCCATGAAGCTTTTTTCTTGTATGTGTCTTTATCAGTCTTTTTCACTTGATAAACAGACACAGTCTCTGGTTTAACTGTTGTAACTGAATTAAAAAATAAACAACTTGAGTTAACAGGGTCTCCAATAAGGAAGAATAAAAACTATAAAACTTTGGTCAGGAAGCACAAAATTATAATAATCTGCTGATACAAGCAAATCTTAAAATAATTACAAGCCTGGTTTCAAAAGTGAAAACAGTAAAAACACAGATTAAAATAATCTACAAATTTGCTGGCCTTTACTTTTCTCTGTGTGACTGAAAGGTATATCTGAGGGTTGCAAGTTATTAAATTATGTAAACCCCCGACTGGTTTCTTGGCATACTTGTGGATATCATCCTTATAGCTGTCTATCTATAGATAGAGATTGGCCAATAACAAAATTTCACAGTTGCACTCCAAACTTCACTTCTTGAAACTGTATTTGTTCACTCTATATGGTCATTCTATCATGTTTTGAATATTACTCTTAACTCCTGAGTAAACATATGTTTAATTTTTTTAGCAAATTTTCCACCTAATACGAGCCTTTTCTGGGTCTGTACAAAAATAACTAGTTTTTCTTACTTATCAGTATGCACATTTGCTAAAAAATGGGACTGAAAGCAGTCCATTAGCTTGGCGATTTTAAACATTAAAAAGTACCAGGCTCTTGGTTTAACACCAGATTTCTTTAAATTACAACCCCTAAAAAATACCACGGTCAAACCTACCATCCCAATATAGGGAATACTTCCCCCACCCAACTAAGAGTAAAACATAATTTTTGTAACGAAAAAAGTCTCTAGAGTTATTGCAAATTCATTCTAACACTCTTGGCTAGGTTATTCAAAGACTGGTTCTTTTCTAAAAAATAGTTTTTCAGCGTCGTCAGTTCAATAAACTGAAAGGTTTCCAATCTATTTTGGTGAAGAATTCTAAACATTATCTGTCTCCTTCAACAACACAAACCTGCAGCACACAGAAAGCTTGCTTTCTTCTTCTTACCGACTTTTGTCACACTCACCACTGCATACAGGCGCTCTTCGTTCGGTTTGAAAAGTTCCCTTTGCAGATTATGTCTTATCGCTGCCATAGGTCTTTGTGAAATTATATAACTAAGAAATAACTATTTAATTTTAAACTTTGGTGTCCTGCCTCGCACCTCCAAGGCTCGCCATTTTATTGTTATGACCCAGGCTCTTGTATAACTTACACGGTTGCAAATGTTCGGTAACGAATCGGAAGGGAAGTTTTCCGATTTTTACCAAATATAGAAGTTATCGGGTCACGACGAATTCTACCAAGAGCACCAACACACACTGCGTTCGCGGGTACACGGCGATTTCTGGTTTTCGAAGGTGAAAATCTTCGAAAGATTCCAAAAGCAGGATGTTTTTTAAAGTTTCCTAGCCATGGGTTATTGTTGATAATGTCTGCAGTAGATGTGAAGTAAGTAACTTTTTTGTTTTTCAACAAAACCTAACCGTAAAAAAATCAACATTGTAGAGTTTGTTTTGTTGAATCGCGTCCACGTTTCGACGCTCGTCATGACTCAGAAGACTCAACTATTAAACCGCCGATGAATTTTCTAGAGATTAAAATTAAACTGGAAACAAATTTTAGTTTACTTATGGCATTATTTTGTGTACTGATTTAGGAAGAAAGACATAGAAGGAGATACGATGACATCAAAGGCTATTGCAGAGAGCAGTACCATCGTTATAACTTCGTCTATGAAAGGGTCTTCTGCCCCGGAACAGGAACGAGCTTGGAAAGCATATTTAGCTTCAACTGATGCCCCCCTGACCGCTTCGCTGCTCACACAAATGAATGGGGAAGAAAGCAACATGTCCACCACACTCGGGTTCCTATACGATTATTATGGAGTGGCGGAGGAGTCAAATCAAGGCCCGCCATCGCCTTCACCAGACAGGTATACACCACCAAATAACATTCGTTTGCAATGGCTTTGTGGTCGTGATCAGTCGATAGTAAAAAAAGTAACGCATTTGATACAAGAGGTGATGCAATAGACGAAAGAAAAACTCAAAAACCCAGAGATTGATCACTTCACAGATACGCGTACGGCCAGTTACTCTGAATTTAACGAAAACACGTCAACTTGTTTCACCTTCAACTTGTAGCGGGAACCTGACACCGGTTTTAACCGGTTTTTGTCATGTCCTGCGAGTTTGCGTTTTGAGCATTGGTTATTGTTTTGTTAGTAAGTTCAGCGGTAGTTGAAAGTAGATTTGTAGAACGTAAAGCTGGTGTAAAATTGAGGTAAGAGTTTTACTCAAGTTTTGGGTTAATAGGATAGTTTTAATGAAAGAAAATTGACAGTAAAAATTCTGTAACTCCACTGCGCCTCTTGGCTCGCTTCTTATGCCTACTACTGTATCGGGGAAAATGAATACATTCCTGAGTCTAGAACTCGTTGGTAACGTAACCTAGGGTTTTTGTGCCCAGAAAAAGTTTTTTTTTTATTTGTAAGACTTTTTTTTGTTTACAAGTATATTACAGAGCAATGAAGAGAATGTCGCGGCTTTCTCGCGATGTAAACAAATCGCGCATTAGGCGCCAGTTATTTTTTAGTAGAGCAGCTCTGCAGTACGTGATGCTTGAAAATTAAAGGTCAACCTAGCGGCGTCGTCGATACAAGTAATGAGCAGTTGAAATTAGCGATAGTTTTCTATTAGATTATATTGCCGTTGAACTTACAGCAATACTTTGATGTTTTCTTGGCTGCCATTAAAGTTGCCAAAAAATCTTGGAAGTATAGGTATCTAACTTCTGTAAGCTATATATTTAGTCAAAATCCCTCCTTTGAAAAAAACTACTCTAAGAAATCACAGTTAACTTTTTGATTAGAACATAAAACCTTGGCTAAGTTTCCATACTCACCAACACTGTATTATGCATTCTAAGCTATTGATCTTCTATCATGGCCCACAAGTGTCGAGGCAAAAAACACAAGCTCACAGCAAGAAGCAAAAGCTCACTGCAAAAAAACAAAACCTCACAGCAAAAAACAAAACCTCATGGCAAAAGAGAAATACTTGCGGCGGAAGTAAAACCTCACGACGGAAGTAAATACTTATGGTGGAATGGTGGCCGGCTGTCATTTGACTTTGGTGTTCAATTTTCACTGGTTTTTCATAAGTTAAAAACTTTGAAGTAAAGATTTCTATGAATGCGAGTCGCTGTTAGTATATGTTTGTTTGAATTACAGAGCTCTTTCCTGCCAGCCATTGCTGCGATTTTTGTTCATTCAATTGAAGGCTTTGAGTCCATCCGAAATGGAAAACATTGTCTTCAAATAAAAAAACCTTGTGGTCACAAAGGTTGTTTTTTTTTTCAGGAAAAGTTGAATAGCTTTATATACAAGGATTTTTTTGCCCAAATGATTTATTCAACTCGATGAAAAATAAAATTGTGAAATATGTGGACTGTAGCATCACGCCATCTGGTGCTGCTGGCACGAAAAAAGTTTGTTTGTACTTGTAGCTTTTTGTTGTATACTGTATTATAAACAAATAATAACATATTTTTATGCTATTCTCTACTGCACCTCCAAATGCCCTCTCTGGAGCTTTGAACTTAATCTTTCTAACAATTTTGTTCTTTCTTGTAATCTCCAAAAACATTGGCAGAAAGGAATAATTGCTGACCTCAAACTTAAATGGCAACCAGAAAAAACTTTAAAAAACATATGTAGAATGACGACCAAGCTTTTTACCATATAAAAAGTAAAAGAAAGTGGGTTTAAGCAATTTCTAATTGCACTTGCAAATTGCTTAGACAACTTGCAAATGAAAATACCAAAAATTTTGTTCCGCAAAATTGCAAATCAGTGCGCAAAGAAACATCAGGTATGACTGAAAGTCGGTGGGCCCTTCTTTCGCTTTTTTTTTCTGGATCTATCTCACTGACGTGGAAGAAAAAGTGCACAATGAATTGAGAAAAACCATGCAAGCCTCTCAAATTCAGAGAGTGCCACACAGCACGATAACTCAGACAAATTGGGCCATCGACCATTCGTCTAGTTTCTTCTTTTAAATGATCTAGGCCACATTCAGCATGCACCTAGCTTCTCTTGAATCTGTAGCTTTTGATTCGCCTTTTCAATGTTCTTAAAATAATCTCATGGCTTTGGCTTTTTCCAAGGCCCATGCAAAACCCTTTATAGCTAAAACCTCTCTGGAAAAAGAATGTTATCAATTCCTCTAAACTTGTGTACATTTAGGTGGGAAATTCATCTAACCTTTTACTTCTGCCTTGAGATTTTATTTCTGCTGCAGGTTTTTGTTTTTTGCCATGAGCTTTTGTTCGTCACCGTGAGCTTTTGTTTTTTGCCATGACACTTAAGGGCCACCGTAATCTTCAGACCAAAATGTGGGGGGTAAACCTCATGCTTGCTTTTAGAGCAACCAAAAATTCTCGAAATCCCTGTTAGGGTTATGAGTAGTTTTGAGGGTTGGGGTAAGGATAATATCTTTTAACTCCTGATATGAAAATATGGAGTTTGGCCCAGTAGTTAAGGATAACAAAGAGAACCCAGTTTTACAGAATATAAGATAAACATCACTTTAAAGAGTTTTGATACTTGTGTACGAGGGTGGAGTTTTTTCACTTGTGGTTGCACTGCATGTGTCAGTCTCAAGTTTTACATCATTTATTTCAAGGTTTGAGGGAAATCCTACTCTGTTCACAGGGTAAAGAAATTGTTGTGTAAAGCCTATGTAAAGAATCATGGAGTGTTGTCCTTTAGTAGCACATGAGTGAATACAACATGTAAATTTGAGTGAGGCCTTACCACTGGAACGGAATATAATCCAAGTGTCGCTGATCTACAGCATAAACAAGGAACCCTTAAAACCCACACAAGGAAAGAGAAAAAATCTCTAGGCTCAGGCCGAGCTGTACTGTCCTTAAATCCCACGACCAAACTCCCAGCTGGCCCTGTAGCTCAGTTGGTTAGAGTGATGTAGATCAGTTTCGTAGGTCGTGGATTCGAATCCCACCGAGGTCAGAGATTTTTTTCTCTTTCCTTGTGTGGGTGTAAGGGTTCCTTGTTCCTTTAGATCAGCGACACTTGGATTATATTCCATTCCAGTGGTAAGGCCTCACTCGAATTTATATGTTGTGTTCCATGTAAAGAGTTTGAATAAAGTAAAGAGTTGTAACTGAAATATGACAATTTCCTCTCCTGATGAAGGCAAACTGTGGTTGCCGAAAATTTGAGAGTTTTAAAGTACTTTTTAGGCTTTAATATACATGTTTAGTGTTTCTATTATTTTACTGATATTTTAATAATTACCTTTAGATAAGATTTTTCACCCTAAAATACAATGATCAGTTTGAACTATGAGGTGATGTTTGTAAAACGTAGCAAACATTGTCTACCATTTGTACCCTCCATCCTCTATTTTGGTACTTCACTTGCTTGTTTTGAAACCCTGTCATTTTATTTCAAACCAAAATGCCCAGTATTTTTAGGATTTTTAAGCAGTATAATAAAGTGCAAGTCGTAAAACTTATGTTATACTGCTAAACTCTAACAGTGCTGTTTTTAGTGATGGAAGTTCTGGAACGCAGCAGACAAACTCAACTAACACAGCAACAGTAATACCAACAGCAGGAAGTGATTCCGAAAATAATGGAACAGATGTTAATCAGGTGAGCCTTACAAAATTGCTTAGTCATGTATTTATCCTGTATTCGTTATTCTAGTTCTACTAGTCTAACATAGGAATGGCTAGTCAAACCACAGGTACCCCAAGCTTGTACTTTAGTCAGTCCAATATTGAGTTTTCCCATCCAATCCCTCTTCCTTCCTCTTCCTATACACTCCAGCCCCTTGCTCACTATACCCTCAACCCCCCCTTTCTTACTTTACCCTTAACACTTTTTACCATACCCTTAACCCCCTTTCTTACTATACCCTCCACCCCCTTTCTTGCTATACACTCTATCCCCCTATTCCTTACTATATCCTTCATCTTTTTCCTTAGTATACCCTCTACCTCTACCCCCTTTCTTACTATT
>JAOBAT010021790.1:0-28553 GCA_026413305.1 Hydrozoanthus tunicans | reverse complement strand
ACCTGTTACCTTTGCATTCCAGCTAGGTTTATTGAATATAGAAACTGTTTGTTAGTTTAAGTAGAACAGTAATGTTGAATCATGTCCAGAGTTAAAAAGTTAATTCCTCAAGAACTAGTATCGTATCACTTGCCAAAAGCTTATCACAAGCTTTCAGGGTCCAGTTTACTTTAAATAATTAAAGTTGCGTCTGTCAGCTAGCCAAACATATGGTTGTTGTATTCATTATAATACTATAGTATGCTTTCTGACGAAACGAAAATGATTAAAGATACAAACAACGTTGTTTAAGTATAACTCATCTCTTACAAGTTTCGGTTGAGCAAAGAATATAGAAACGTCGAATTTGATTAAACAATGAAAAGACGAAAAGAGGACGAGGGAAGAAGACTGGAGGCATACGGTTCTGTCGGTTTTTGCTACATAATAACTTCTAAAAAGGAACTTAACAAAACTATTAAAAGATGAAGCTCCAGAAATCTTTTAAACACAGGCAAATGAAAAGACAAAAAAAGGAGTCGAGGGAAGAAGCTAAGATTGGAGGCACACGGTTCTGTGCAGTTTTTGCTACATAATAACTTTTAAAAGGAACTTAACAAAACTAATCAAACTACCATATCCAGAAATCTTTTAATTACAGGCAAATAAAAAGACAAAAGAAGAGTCGATGGAAGAAGATTGTAGGCATACGGTCTGTGTGGTTTTTTCCTATTGGAAGACAAAAAAAACTTTTAAAAAGGAAGTTCACAAAACTAATCAAAATACCATATCAGGATGAAGCTCCAGAAATCTTTTAACCACAGGCAAATAAAAAGACAAAAGAAGAGTCTAGGGAAGAAGATTGGAGGCATGCGGTTCTGTGTAGTTTTTGCTATTGGAACACAAAACAACTTTTAAAAAGGAACTTCACAAAACTAATCAAATTCTCATATCAGGAAAAAGCTCCAGGAATCTTTTAACCACAGGCAAATGAAAAAACAAAAACGGAGTCGAGGGAAGGAAATTGGAGGCACACGGTTCTGTGCAGTTTTTGCTACATAATAACTTCTAAAAAGCATCTTAACAAAACCAATCAAGTTACCATATCAGGATGAAGCTCCAGAAATCTTTTAACCACAGACAAATGGCCTTGGGCTGCCGCTGCCACAAACGTTTTTTTGAGTTTATCTGTCATTTCGGGACCACTCCTCTTGTTGTGATTTTCACTTAGTCCTGGATCTGTTGAGATGAATAGGTCTGGCAAGTCTTAAACAAGTGGTCATGAGCATAAAAGCTTATCATGGTATAAACTTAGGATGAGCAATAGAATTCCACGACTATTAAAGTCTCTTCCATGACCAAATGCCATTTCCTCTTAAGTCTGAATGGTTCACACTTGTGAGATAAGCATAAGCACAAACACAAGCACAAGGAACCGATGTTCACACAATTGAAACAAGCACACGAAAATGAGAAATACGTATGTTCAAAGAGGCCTGATAACGACATCCTTATATGCTTGTTTCATGGATGTTCACACTTGTTTTATAAACGGCTTAAGCGTAATCACAAGCACAAGAAAAATTTTAAAAAAAATTATTTTGTTCTCGTTTGTATTACAGCACAAGCAATAAAAATCTAGAGCTTAAAATCCATTAAATTTAACTATACTTTTTGCTGATATCTGTTGTATTGTTTTAAATTTTACAGAAATTTATCATCCCTCCCCCCGTAAGGTAAATTTTAAGATATTTCTCACCCCCTTTATTTATTTTGCCCCCCTGTTTATTTAGCACCTTTGAATATAAGTTTTAAGTAGTGTTTGCTTAATTGCAGGGGTGTAAAAGTTTAAATGTTGATCTCTAATTAAGCACGAGCATCTGTTTTTTGAAAGGTTTTTAAACATGTCTTGGTTAGAAGCAAATACTGTAATTCAAGCGTGTATTTACCAGGAAGAACGGAAGTTTTAACATATTCTTTTGATTTTTCAGGAGGGGTACCAGCATAATTTTTGTTATGTTGGGGGATTTCTGTTTCTGATGCATTTGATAGCTGTAGTGCGGTCGGATTAAAAATGACTTTCTTCGAGTCCTCGTCAATATCTACCATGACTTCAACATCTCCATCTTCGTCGACTCCCAAAACTTTTCCACGTCGACCAGCACACTGAAACCAAACACCATGAAACAAAAGCAAGTTCAGTTCTCCATGCAGCAATACGAATTCAGGCCTCCAGAAGGCCCGTTGTTAAGACAAAATACCAACAGAGGCATTATGAACTATCTTTTTGGCTGTGCGACCGCAAACTTTGAAATTTCTGTTTTTAAATTTGAAATTTTCACCCTTGGAATTGCTTTATATGCACCAAAATTTACATATTTACAGATGTAAAAGCCACTTTCTTACCTAAGCGAACTCGTAAGGACAGAAAAACGCTAAAGAGAAAAATCTAATGAAAAAAACGAGCCATGAACGTTTTCAACTAACGAAGAACGCATTGATTTAGTAATTTCTAAATCTTGAACAAATTAATCTTAGCTTTGAAATACATCGCCGGCCGTCGACAGAGAACCTCTTAGGTTAAAAAATGGCGGCAAAACTCGTGTAAACAAGACAGCTTTCTTCTTTAAATCGACTGCATAGGCTACTTTTGAAACTGCTTATGTAAACTGGCACGGTGCTTTTTTCTGTCTACAAGAATTTTTTTCAACTTTTGTTTGTGCCTCAAGGTGGCTACGGGTCTGTAAATAAAGGTGTTAAAAATGCAAAGAAATGTGCTTACCTTCGAAATTAGTTCGAGCTGACAATGGCCATGACCCGTTTGCAATTTTCGAAGGTCGTCTATGTTTCCCATTACCCACACTAAGTCTCCAACTCTCAAACTTCTAGGCTCCCTTTCTTGCGGTTTTTTGGCTTCTTGAAGAACTGGTTGCTCCTAGGAACAACAACAAATATTGTTATATACCTCGAACTTCACTAAATAAAACAAGCACTGTCATTGGTTGGTTCTCGGTCACGTGCCCCTGATCAAGTTCAAATTTGCGCAAATGTTGCTCGCCCGCAGTCCTTGTTTGCTTGTTTTTAATATAGTCTAAACATATAACAAAGTAAGTTCGTCTTGGGGAATATCGGGACTCTCGCCCGGATTCTCGGGAAACAAAACTAATTGTTTTTCTAGGGACTACACACTTTAGTGTATAGTGACAATTTCACAAATGAATTATACTCACAGTCTATTATCCGAGTATCAATTATCAATCACCAAGTTCATTAAAGCACTGGCGTAGGCAGATCACACTGCCAAAACATGTTTGCGAGAAAAAAAACGTTGCGTTACGTGTTAAAGACAAACAAACTAAGGGATATTTTTTTAGGTTCAGGATGGCAAAAGTTAAAAATAGATTCTGATAGGACAAATGATTTGTACTGAGGCTTATTACGACTTGTACCAATATATTGACCTAAATATATTTTTTTCGTTTCCACTGACGTGTAAAATATATGGAAATGTGAAATAGATGAAGTTGAACTTGAATTTGCTAGAAAACAGGGCTCTCTGCGGCGTTAATATAACTTAAAAAACATTGATCTTAAAATTGTTTTTCCTCTTTGTGACATCTATTTCTGTTAATTTTCTAAGATTAAAGTTTTCTCTCTAACTGGAAAATTATTTTTAACTAAATTGATGATACAAGTAACCGCGACTTAACTTTTACAAGATTGCAAATAATTTAGATAAAAAAAATAGAACAACTGTTCAACATCCAACGATGGATTACACAAAAACGGTCAAACAGATTAGGGTAGATAACCCAGAATAGAGTAGACCAAGAACCTATTACGGGTCAATTGTGGTTCCAAGTAAGTCTGCACTAGTGGCGGCAGCTGTTCAGGAATGAGAGAACAAAGCTTGGCAAAAAATCAACAGCGCATGGCTTTTTTTAGTATTTCACTGATCTGTTTGAAATAACGTCCTTAAAAGTCATTCAAGACCCTGGTAATGGCACATCAAATTTTTGCTAGCTACCAGCAGGCACGCATTCTAAAGCAAAGATCTTTGTTAATCAGCCCTCGTTTTTCAGTGTAGAACTTGCAATGAAGGCTAGGACGATTCAAACAATTTTACCGCAAAATTTACAATTGCTGGGCTAATCCATCCAGAAAACGAAACGTTTTGTTTGTTTCTTCCATAGCCCGACTGTGCCTTTCTCTGTCCCATTGATCGAGGTTGAATTATAAAGGTAAACATTCTTTGACCGCCCACGTGTGATGGCAATCTTCACATTTTAGCTTCATAGAGTCACTCGATGCTCCACGAAACTAAAATCCCCACTTATCTTTCTACAAAGAAATACAAGAAGTAATGGTCAAATAGATTCGCATAAAACTTAGAAAAACAAAAAGTGGACAGAAACACAGGATGGCAATGATTTTTTGTCACATCTCGACAAATAATTTTTGTCTTCGAATTTTCAACTGCGACAAAATGGCGTCCTCGCCTGGCAAAGCATCATGGTTGACTGTGATTTGAGAGCTTAGTTAAGTTGAGTACAACATCTCTACTTCAAACCGGTACAATTATTTTGACAAGCTTCTAAGCTGTAACTATAGTTCTATATACCAGCTCGGCTACGCGCGATTTGATTGGTTTAGAAATAGTAGATGTGAGACAATATTTACCTCCGAAATAGTAGATATTGACACCCAAACAAAATGGCGGACGGAAGAAGTCGCTTCGCGCCCGTTTGGGCTCACCATACTGAGAAAGTTTGCTCTGAAAACACGGGAAGTTTAAAACAGCCTAAAGAATTTAACAGTTTTACGTCATTTACGATATTTTGTAGTTGATAAACTGCCAATACACGTTTGTTACATATGTTTGGCTGCTCACGCGTGAGTCTCGCCACGAAAGTGATACAAGTAGTAAGAGTGATTTTTTTTCTTAAAAATCTTTCGTCTTCTTGAAAGGAACAGTTGCCTCGCTGGTATATACTGAAACACTTATTCTATTTCAATTTTCGTTGGACATCCACCTCAATTTAAATATAATAAGTGCTAATTATGTCCAAGTTTCTTAGTACGGTACCTTTTCCTTAGCCGAAGGCTTACTGCTTAATCTTGGCTTTGCTTTCCTAGACTGTTCTACGTCCCCGGCCTTCTTTGAAGATGATTTTCTTGCTGTATTCTCGCTTCTTTGTTTTTGTCGATTAAGATCGCTTCTTTTTGAGGCAAGACGATCTTCCTTTTTTTCCTTGTTTGTTTTACGGGTGTTTTGACTACCTCTTTTCTTCTCCTTGCTAGGTTCGTATCCAAGAACAGGTAAATGGGTTTTATAAACAAAACCGAACACACCAGCTGTAACACACCTTAAATCCACCTTAAAAATACAAAATTAAAAGTTGGATACTTTATTCTTGGTGTGCCCTCAATCTCTAGAGACGTCAACGACAAAAGACGAATCCAAGCGGCCATGATGAAGTCCTATACAAAAGAAATCATCAAAATTCTTTTGTTCAAAGGAACCAACATGGCCGCTATGAATGAAGATATTGTTTATAATTAGTTTCCATTTAAGCTCTAGGACCCAAGCCAGCCTACCGGATTGGTGATGGTGGGAATCGGATTGGCGGTGCCAGAACCGTCATCACATTTTAATTTCGACTTTCACAATTAAAGCAACGAACACAAGGGGGAGTACTTGGTTGTTTGCCTAAAAAGTTTCGTCTAAATTTGCGAACTCTTGGGCCTGGCCATGAAATGCAAGTAGAACTCAAAACTATACAAACATTGAGGGATTAAAAACCGTATGGTTCGATGTGCATTTGGAAATCAGGTACCAATCTTTCAAATTCAAGCAGTTTCAGGTTTAAATAATAAAATACACTAGTCCGTGAATAAATAGAAACTCCTAGAAAGCGAGTACATTTCCTACATCAACTTTTGGTAATTAACAAAATACGTAGCTGAAAAAACAAATTAACAAAACAACTAGTTGTTACAAAGAATAATTGTTACAAAGAAGTAGTAAAGAAAGTATTTCGTTTATTAGTCAAATAGGTAACAGCTATTACTACGGTAAAAAAAATAAACCCCTGCAAAAATTTGTGGTTTGAAAAACGCGATCTTCCGAAAAAATATATAAAATTTCAAGTTTAGACCTGTACTTAATGGAAAGCTTGCGTAGTAGAAACATTTGCTTTGATTAAAACCGTTTCTTTCCTGGCTCCGAAATAAGCTGATTCAATTGCAAGAAAAAGGTCACGTGACAATAAACTGTTTCCTGCTTACTTAGACCAGTCACGTGAGAGTCGTCTTGGCGAGGTTTCGTTGTTGCTGTTGCAACCTATTCAGTGATTGTATAGCTTTTTGTGGTTTGCAATAAACCGCTTCAATCCCTATCAGGTGTCAACTATGGCAAGCCAAACATGTCAAAAGTATAAAAAATTACTTATGAGCGTTGAGAAACTTCTTTTACTAGTTGAGAAAAATAAATTGCCATGCGAGAAAAAATTTTTGTTTGGCGAGAAAAAAAAATTACTTGTTCAGTTTTTAGTATTATGATTGAGAAAAACAAATCGCTGGTTGAGAAATCTTGTGCAGTGGTCGAAAAACAACCTTATTAACGGGAAATAATGTTAACTTTGTGAGTTTCAAAATATTGTAGATGAGAAAATAAATTTCATAACCGGAAACGAAAAACAAATTCTTAACCGATGAGAAAAAAAAATTACCGGTTGAGTTTCGTCCCAGACCATTAAACGAATCGGCGTATAAAATCGCCTAGTATGTCCCCGGCTTAACTGTTAAATGGCCAATTTTTTGGTATTAATGTGTTTGAAAACTGCTGATTAAAAAAATTCGCAATTACACCACTTTTCGGTTAAATATAGAGATTGAGTTTACACAATTTGTTTCATTGACACAGTGTTAAAAATTGAAAAATCGACTTTGACCTTCGGTGAACTGCATGCCTGCTAATCCGTTTTCGTTCAAGTACTGGCCTTGCGGATGATAATAGACTCCGACTCCGATAGAACTCCGACTATAATAAACGACGGCTATACCTACCACCTCAGTATAAAGAGTACCCCTCCCCCCACTCCCGGGGATAACGACTCTAACCTTTCCTTTGTAGCCAACTCTGTAAGTATCTTTGCCAGCGTGAGTCCATGAGACTTTGGCTGCTGACCGAGGACATTCTTGCTTCCAATCGTTAACTTCGAGAACACGTCCCTCTAAATCATCTCCGCCATCCTGATCATCCCATTTCCAGTCGGGCCCTCTGATTACCTCAGCGCCGTGAAAAATGCCTTTGACTTGAATGTTTTCCGCCCCAAGCCGCTTGTTTATATCAATGCTAGAAAAGATATACAAGCTTATTTTTAAAAACAAAAACCGGCAGCAACGTTGGGCTGAGGCTGTGCTGTTCCGTTAAACTATAATTCTTGCGATTTCAGCCTCAATTTGTTCTTACTACTTCTCAGCTTGATACAGTTTTTCCAAATGAAAAGAGCAGTTACAAACGTTGCTATGAACTAATACGAACATCTCAATAGGCCTTAGCATGTTTACATCAAACACCCCAAAGCCTCGCTTTCGAACCACGGAAGTGTGAATATTTTCATTAATCACATCCCTAATGAAAAGAATAGGCCTTATGCATGTTTACGTCAAACACCACCAAGCCTCGCTTTTGAATCACGAAAGTGTGAATATTTCATAAATCAAGTCCCAAAGCGCCCACAAATAAAAATAATTCCTTCGTGAACACGGTTTTGCGTGCAAAATGCTTACACCTATTTCTTGAATACGAGGCTTGGGAGTGAAACTGACTTGGTTGACGTCAACATGCATAAGGACTATTTCTTCGTAAACACGGTTTGCACAAGCAAAATGCTCGCACCTATTTCTTGAATACGAGGCTTGGGGGTGTAATTGACTAGGTTGATGTCAACATGCATAACGACTATTTGTGTTCAACTGAGGAGGAGTAAATGAAACCCTTTACATTGTTGACCAACTGCCTTGAATTGTTGTTTTTAGCTTGCTCTTAAACTATGGCAATCTCAGCCTGGGCCCCGGTTGTTTTAATAAAGTTTTTTCTCATAAGAAAAGCGTGTATTATAGACATCTCATTAATCATAATTGACTACACTCTTTTTTTTTATAAGAATAGTGTTTTTCACACTCAGGCTCGAGATTCTTAATTAATTTTTTGTCGTTTTGAGTCTGAAAATGTTCTTCAAATATTCTTAGAATACAGGACAATAGATTATGTCTGCCAGCATGGCAATGCCTTCCTGAGTCTATATGTTGCACGAAATTATCTTATTAACAAAATCTCAGCCTCAGCATCATTCTTTAAATATTCTTAAGTTTTCGCGATTTTCAGCTTCGACACTCTTCATTTTGAAAAGGTAAAAAGAATATTAAGCTAGGAGTGAGACAGACTGATGATTAAGATCGAGTTTCCCGAAACTAAATTTAAAAACTAAGGAACGTAAACTATATTGGCAAAGTATTAAAGTACTGAAAATCGAACAAACGCGTCGATGTTCTTCTTCCCGCCAAACCTGCATTTTGGGCCGAGCAGTTCCAGTCTAAGGCGGGTAAACAGTGGAAGCTGTTTTTTTACGGACGATGAACAACGTTAAAAATCATTCTTCGAGTTTCTTTGTGGATTCGTAACATTGATCATGAACGACGCTAAAGATCATTTATGACCCCTTCTACGAGATTCGAAATTCATCGGTAAGTGGCTTTTTGGAGAAAATCGTGCAAGTTAAAAGACTATCGCTGCTCAAAAATTTACAATTGTTATTTTTTCGAATCTGTGCACAAAATCGCACGTGATGAGTCGCTGTCGACCTGCTTACTAAGTCTTTAAAGGAAAATTTTACCAAAAGTTTAAGTATCCGGTTTTGTTGAGACAACGACAACCAAGTAGAGCGACCTTTTCATTACAACTGATCTGCACTGCGTACATCATTCTGTATATTATGCATGTAATAATCAATCAGTCTTGCGACACAACATTTCCGACAGAGGCAAATTTTGCTCGTCGGAATAATAGTAAACGTTATTTTCACAAACATCTAACAGATATCGAATAATGGTAGTTTTAAAATTTTAAAAACTTTGATATAGTTGACGTTTTGACCCATAAGTCTCAAAAACTCTTCTGCAATAAAAACCTTTCTACAAAATCGCCTAGGCCTACAGTGAGAAATTTGTAGTAGTATAATCAAGTTTCAAGGGCGCTTAGTAATTTTTGAATCTGGGAAAGTTGAAAATTGCCGTATGCACCTCCGTTCAGACCTAAACTTTAACCTCAACTATTCAGAAGACAGGAACTATAAGTTGTAGACCTAAAATTAAACTAGTAGGAGATTTGAAATGAGTATAAAACAGACCTAAAAATTCCATGATTTTCAGGAAATGTGAAAAAATACCCTAAAAATAAAAAGGCGTGAAAATTATGACCATAACAAACACCTCGATCGTGGAATCGATTTTCAAAAAGAAAGGAGGACTTAGCTGCAGAAAACCCTGCTATACTACGGTAATTTATTACTGGGCATTCTTCGTTCTCATAAAAGTAGATGTGTGCCATACTCAAGAACAAGCTTTTAATCATATATCTTCATGTTCAAGAACAAAAGATGATACTAGGTGGCAGGTTATATGTAATCTGCAGTTGCTCCAAAAGGAAAAACTTGCTGACAAGAAAATATTTGTTTTATCTTTCCCTCAAATAACCTTAATTTTTCTTTCAAAACCCCTTAAAATACAATGTTGCTGATTTGGGCTACTAAAAAATCAATGAGCATCTGATCCCTGTCATACCATTAATGGGAGTATCCCAAAACTCTGTGGCTTAAATATTAACCAATAAGAATTGTGCAATGGAGATAACTTTACTCCACACTTAGACAAATCAAAATAACTTATAAGACATGCACACACTTCAACCAATAAGTGTTGATAGAAGATCACATTCTTAACTAAATTCTTCTCGGGTTAGTCAACTACAGTTAGCTAATCAGATCTAACTGGTAGTGTATCTTTAACTTATGACATTTATTTTGTGTCAAATTAATCCCTTAATGCTTACCCTGAATCACCAGGTTTGTCAATTCTTTCAAAGCGATGATGCTTTTCATGTTCATCACTCATATAACATGAGGTACAGAGACTGAGTTCATTGATACAGTCCAGACAGTGCCACCGCATTCCATATATGGGTTTCTCTAAACAACTACTGCATTTAAGTCCAACATGCTGAATCCCTAGTGAGGAAACAAGATGCACTCTGATTAACTTAATCAGAATTAAAGAGGCAGTCCACTATATTCTAAGGGTTGTTAAAGGAAAAACATGTTAAACCAAGGGGGAGGGGGGGGGGGAGGCTACTTCCTTTATTGGGGTGTTTGGTATGACTGTCATGTTTTAAGGATTATTAGAATTGTCAGTCAGTCCTTTAGGGGATGATAAAGAAAATCTTGCACAACATGTTATTGGTAAACATTTATTAAGGTTGAAAAAATGCGAAGCTGTTAGACAGCTTGCAGCCAGACTTTGGCCTAGTTAGCATGTGTTCTGAACAATAAGTTAACACAAAAGTCCTTTGGTAGATATTCTATTATGTGCACATTTACTTATTCCATATCTCATTCAGCACAACACAGGGACCCCAGGAAAAAATGGCAATTTTTCAGTTAATTTTTAAACCGAGAGGTGCTTTTTAGGGTGCAAATTTCTAAAACCTTGGTAAGGGTGTTTTGGGGACTTGTATGATGGTATGATGTTTGTCACTGCCCTTTTAACTCCGGAGTACCCCCCCCCCCCAGAAACTGAAAGGATAACAAAAACATCATAAGGGGGTGCATTTGATGAATGTCAATTAATGACTCTTTATGTAGTTTATAAACATAAGTTGGTATTTTAAGGTTATTTTCAACTGAGAGGTCTTTTTTAGCATGCTCAGGGGACTTTCCCCAAAGGTCAACCCTATCCTTTCACCCTGGACTTACCTCACCCCCCCCCCCCTTACAAAACACCCTTTTATTAATCATCAACAAAAATTTAATAATTAACTTGCTTCTCTAGCAACAGGTGTATGAGTGCCTAAATAAGTTCTTGTGTCATAATTGAAATAAGAACAAAAATTTTTGACCTTTAAGTGTTAAATTGCTTTATATTCAATTCTTTCTGTTTCAACAGTTAATCAATCATTAGTTTTGATAAACAAAACGTGGGAAGTGAAACCAAAATTAAATTATTTGGGCCATGCAGGGCACAGTTGATATTATAATAGATTGTTGTAAAACCTGAAATTCTTATTCAAAGTTTGCTGTTTTTAGCGAGAAAATTATGCTGGGCCTGCCCCCCCCCAAAAGTTAAATTATTGGGAGGCCAGTGCATTCCCCCAGCTGTGAGTTTTGCCACCCATGAAAAACCCTAAATTCTATCTTTAATATTTGCGACAAGTTCTTACGTAAACTCATGACAACTTTTCGCACCCCAAACAATTGATCAACCATGGATTATTTCAAGCTAAGGTAATAACCCAGGCAAATGAGTGTACAAAGAAAGCTATCAGTAGTAGAAATAATTCAGGAAAAGCAAAATTAAATGCTTAATTAAGTGGTTTAAACAACGTGCAACACAAACAACAAATGAAATTTATTTCAAGTCAAGTTTAAATTTTTAAAAGTTTTCCCATGTTACATTAAATTATGATTAAAGATACAAGAGCAAAAGGAATGCATTAATAACAAGACTTTGGTTAATGGTTAGAATATAGTGCGTGACCTTAGCTTTTAGAGTTTGCCATAGACAAACTTTGCTACGCGAACGGCTCCTAAAAAGTAAAGTGGTTCAATGCAAACCGGTAGATCTGTAACAGAAATCTTCAGCTTGGTTTTGTTCTAGCTCTCGATATATAACAGCGTTCATTTTGATTTCCTGTTTACTCTTGAGCTCATCAGATTCCAGTAACATGCATCTTTCAGTTTTCCAGCTGTCGCGACATTTCAATTTAATTTTCACACTCAAGTACTGTTAATGCAAAACAAAAATTATACTTGTACAATGACCATAAAGTGCAAATATATATGACATAACTCGTTCACTTGATTCATTAGTGACAAAAACTGAGGTTAAACTATCAAGTTTGAAAGATTTGGTCTCACCTGCCGGAGCAGAATCGACTACACACAAGTCGTAGTCTCCATAATAGCCTGCTCTATGATCCAGACGGTTCCCCATATCCCACTGTACAATCACTAGGTTCTTTGGCACAGTTGATTTGCCTTTACCTCCAACTTCAACGACCGTTCCAACACAACCTTCGCCGCCATCTTCGTCATCTAACGGCCAATCTGGACCACGGATTACTCGATACCCCACTTCCGCCATAACTTCAACTTCTCGTAGCTTCACTTTCTCTCTTTACCTTGAAATAAATCTAAATTGAAATCTCGTTGCTTACGTTTGAGACTTTTTTTTGTTTTTTGCCGAATTTGCTTGTATAGCCAGCGAAATGAAGTTGGTGATTTAATACTGGAAGTTTTATATTCGACAGCGCTCTCTAAATCGAAACCGAAAGTTTTTGGTCGCGTTGTTTGTTTCAAGAAGCTTGCATAAATTATCGTCCAATCAATTGTATGCGTTATGCGTCACACAACATAACAATACATAAGAAAATCATTGATCACATCTCATGTTAAGGCAGAACTGTACTTTTTTCAAATATCGCATTCATGAACGTTGCCTTCGTTTTATTTAAACCTGAGAGACCTGTTAAAATCTTATTGATTTGTTCTTAGGACCGTAAAAAGAAATGCGAAAATTGTATTTAGCTTTGAACTTTCTAAATTTTCGGTTTTGTATAAATTCGAAAAATTATTCATGCTACGGGTCCAGGATGTTAACGGTCTCATCAAGTTAAACAGTGGGTGGCGTGTCGCGGGAAAATGTCGCGTACGCGTGTCGCAGGTAAACTGTCACGGTTCGCGGGTAAATACCGCTTGATGCGGCTTGACCTTGAAGAAAATTATATTGCGATTTGTTTATCGGGGGCCTCAAATCTCGTTGCGTTTACCCAGGTTGATATATTTATGCCAGCTATCGGTAAGCCGCGATCTAGAGGTCTGGGGTGAGTTTGAGGCTGATGTAAACAACTGTTCTGTAAACTTTCGATTTCGGTTTCGTATCGGGCTGAAAACATTTCATTTCCTCTTACGTAGCTGAATTGATGTTTCTCAGAAGTATTGATGACTGTATTTCATTTTCTCCGCTCGTTTGAGTACGACTGAAGTCTTTCCAAAATAATACATCTGAGGTTTTGAGCATTTTTAACTACACACGTGGAACGAAGGCTAGCAGTCTTCATGAAAGCTGCCGTTGGTGTGAGAGTTGTTCGTGGCCCAGACTGGGAGCTGAGCGACAAGCGCGGAGATGGTGGAGAAGGTTTTGTCGGCACAGTTGTTGAAGTAGGTGGCAGTAAAGGTTCTAAGTTAGCCGAAAACAAGGTTTGGGTACAATGGGACAGTGGAATTCGCCGTGACCATCGAGCAGGGCAATACGGAAAGTATTATGACCTGTGTGTCCTCGACAGCTCCTCCACAGGTAAATCATTCCACATGAGGAATCAATAATTTTACTCCTAAATTGTATTCCTTATTAATTTGTAGCATTTGGAATTCGAAGCATTAGATTATGTTAAACCCTTTTAGGATTGGTTTTAAGCGGCGAAAAACCTTAAACAATCCAGTTCTTAACTTCAAAAAATAGTTTTGCATATGCATTGTCTCGAAGATCCATCCTTAATGCTAAGACTAAGACTTTTAAAATGATGATATCTTAGATTCTGTTGAACAGTTTAAAGTTCACTTGCTCGTAAACTTGAAAACTATTACAATTATATATATAGCTATAGTACAACGTTTCTGTATTCCGTGTGACACTGTTTGTTGCAGTTTGAACCACTTCCGGTTTTCTACGGAATAATATAACCTTCCTGCATTTATGAACAAGTACACTTCTTCTGGTACTTTAGTATCTTCATTTCTTTCTTTGAAATTTATATATGCAACATTCCTTTATACCTTATATTTTCTCTGACCAACTAAGGAAAGAAGAAAGCTCTATTTTTACTCTGTGAGTTGGTTGACAACTATTTTCAAGTCTTTCGGTTTCAATGAGTTCATGCATGTTAAATGAGGCATGTACGTCCAACGTTGCCGCAGATGAAAAAAAAAGGGAGAGGGGGTAATGAATTATCCCCTAAAAATGAAAGTCTCGACAAATTACGGATCTAATCATTGTTTTTTGTCATGTCTCACGGTCCCCGTTTTTTCATTTTTTCTCCGTCTTTCTCACAAAATGGCGCATCACATTTTTGGCTTTTTCGGCAGAGTTCAAAATCTATATTTTGCCTGAAATTTGCGCCAGGTTTGGTGTCTAGATCGGTGTCGGATTTTTTTATATCGTAACGTCCTGGTTTCAAGTTATTTATGTCTTTTCAAAGTCTTTGACTCGGATTCTACTGAAAAAGGCCGTCTCGGCATCTCGAAAATACACGCTGTTTTTTGTAAGAAAAATTAAATTTAACCGAGGCTCATTGTTCTAAGTTTATTGGCGATTTGAGCCAATTGAAAAATCAAGTCTTTATGTCTTAAAAATCTACAGATCTATATAATATTTACAAATGCATAGAATACTAAAATATAAAATTTTCTCGTGGCTACTATGACTTCTATTGAAATGCGTCCCATTTCTTTACAGATTATGGTAGAAAATTCGATTGAAAACGCTTTGTGCGACATTTAAATAAAGGGAGGGTTCTGGGGTTCATAAAATTGTAGATGTGCATTACAGCATCGGGTAAGAGATTGTTCAGCTTGCTTGCTAGTTTGTGACAATAGTAAAACAGCCTTCAAATAGGAGTTCTCTTCTGTCGTAAAGAGTCGTGAGTTTGAGGGATAGTCCTTCATCAGAAGATAAGTTGGGTAAAAATGTCACTCTAAAGATCATGTGATGTCGTTGTCATGGTTTTGGTACTTTCAATTCTTCTACTAAATTTAGACTTGCTACTTAATTATAAGCCGGGGGGGGTACTCCCTATATTTGGGTGGTAGGTATGTTTGTCGTATTTCTAAGGGTTAAAATAGTCAGTCCTGTACGTTTTATGGGTTGTTAAAGAAAAATGTGTGTGAAGCCAAGAGTCTGGTATATATTTTATTGAGGGTAAAAAAGGTGAAGCTAAAGGCTGCTTGCATTCCCTTGTTTTGGTAAACGTGCATGCGTACTGAGAATTGCGACGAGCTGAGCCAAAAGTCTATTGGAAAACGCGCGCGCCTTGACTGGATATCATGTTCAACGCAACATGAGGAAACTTAACGTTAGGGTAAATTTAGATTTTAATAAATTTAGATAAATTTGGAAAATATAAGCAATTCAACGACAATTAATACACGTAGCTGCTGATCTCCAGAATCAAAGCCTTCTTTTGACACAATACTGGTCGTGCTGACACAGTTTGAGAAACTGGTAGATATAATAAAAAAGGGATATGACAAAGTTGAAAGGCTGCATCGATGTAGTATATATAACAAAATTTCTAAGACTATGACTATAACTTCGACTACATTGCGACTTCGACTACGGTTACGACTTCAACAAAGACCTTGAGTACGACTACAATGACTTCGACTACACCCTTTTTTATAAGAACAAAATGCCAAAATTTTAGAACAGGCTGAGGCTTGGGGCTCTATTGAGCAGTCTTTCAGTTTTACAAAAAAGCCTTCGTATTTTTTTTTCTTTTAAACATTACCATTGCTTCAAATTAAATACTACCCTGAAGGTTGTTCCTTACAATCATTGTAAACATGCATACAGCATACTGTATCTTCATAGGGAAAATTGCAAGCAATCCGTTTTCAAATACATGAATTGCAGTACCTTAGACGTAGTTTTTCTCCAATTTAAACACACATACAAAAAAGAACAAAATAAGAACAATTTGAGGCTCAAATCACCAAAAAATTAAGAACAATGAGCCTCGGCCAAATTTACTGGTTCTTGTTAAAAAAAGCGTGTACTTGGACTACGCCAAAAACAATTACTATTACGACTGCGACAACAAATACAATTACAGTACGATTTTTGACTACGACTACAAGTACAACTTCAACTTTCAATTTTGGTTATGAAAGGATTGGAGGACGTGCGACGTTTTAGACGTTTCTTTGTCTGAAGAAAGTGTGTGCGAAAGATAATAAAAAGAGAGGTGGTTTTAAAGAACAATGCAAAAGTCAGTGATTGCCCAATGGACACACGCTTTTTTTTATATAAGAACAACTTTATACGAACAACGAGGCTCAGATTGGCCAAATTTTAAGAACAGTTTAAGAACGAGCTGAGACTTGGGCTTGGCAGATAATTTTTTTGAAAACTTTACTGAAATTCGATCTTTGACTGAGCATTAAAGTATAAACAAGAAATGCTTCGCAGTTTATAATCACTGGAAATCGTCTCGGAGAAAATGTCGGCGCATCCACGATAAATTCGCAGAGATAAATTGACCAAATTCGTTTTCTGGTACAGTCATAAACAATACAACACTTTTGGCTTAGTTTTCCTTTGATTTAAACATGCATAGAAATAAGAACATTTTGAAAACAATTTGAGGCTCAAATCGCCAAAAAAAAAATGGGCCTCGGAAAAATTTACGGGTTCTTTTAAAAAAAGCGTATAGGTGGGTAGAAAAAAAAGGAATTAAGTGATAGAAAAAGGATGAGATAAAGAAGGGGTTGTGGAAACCTTTTAGCACGAAAGTTCGTTCGCGCTTGTATAAATTTATTAATAGATTCACTGTCAGGCCTATCATGACGAAATTATATGGAAAGGGGGGGAGGGGGGAGGGGGCACCTAAAAAGTAGAAGCGCTGTCAGTGTTAAATTCAAAATTGTTCTAACATGGAAACCGAGAATATTATTAACGAGAAAATGATCACCCGTTACCGCCTCCGACGGGCCTATACGGTAGGTTGGTTCGAAAACCCTTTTTTTTCTCACTAATTCTTGTTTTCAATTAAGAAAGTGTAAACCGTAAGAAAATTGGCAATTAGGTTTGAACTACATGTTTGAAGTGTTTAAAGAAGCCTAAGAAACGCGATCTGCTATATACTGACCACAGCGTTTTTTACGGGTTTGAACTTCGCTATATTGCTAAATTTTAGCCATCTGTATGACAAACATTTTTAAAACAAAAATAAAGTCGAACTTAGGCAAAACACAGTAGTCATAAGTCATTCTGATTTGTTAGACCAATAATTTTTCGTTTAAAGAGAAGTATATTTAGTAGTGACACGTCAAAACAGCATGACACATCAAAACAGTATCTTGTGAAAGTATACAAATTTATTTTGACAAGAAGATGAGTAAATCAATATGTATTACAAAGCTGTTACAATCATCCCCTGTTACAGTACCCTAAATTAAAACATGCCGTCTCCCCTACTCACTCCTTCCAGGAACCTGTGTGTTTGCACTCTCGGTCGAACCAACCACTTTCGTACCTTGAGTAATTCCTGTGGCTGTGTGAAATATAATTATGATTTTCTTGTTTTCAGGAGTTATCCATCCTCATGTCATGTGTGACGTTTGCGAAACAGAGCCAGTGTTAGGAGCGAGATGGAAATGCCTGAATTGCTATAATTATGACCTCTGTACTCGCTGTTATATGGCAGATAAACACGACGAGAGTCACAAGTTTGAAAGGATTGACAGTAACGATTGCGAAGGGTCTGTATCGACAAAAGATAAAAAGCGTAGATTGCTATTTAGAGATTCGGAAACTCGGTAATTAAAGTCGCAAATTTTGACACAAGGATGCAGACCATTGTTTTTCGTGGTAACTATATATAGCGTCGTAAGTAGAAACAAACCAGAACGTGTTTTATTATCAAAAAATTGAAACTAATTCTTTTGCATGGATAAAGACTTTGATGAGCCGTGGTGCAATCTCTGGCTTCGCCAAGAAAGGAGTGATTCACACCTTGTTCTCTTTTCTCGTGTACCTAGTTTAACTTTTGCTAATTTCTTAACCAGTTTGAAATTTTTCTGTTTTCATTTCTTGTACTGGTTTGAATTTGAAACCAAAATTAAGAAGTCTGGGATCAAACAACTCAAAATAACAAATACGGGTGAAATTTGCATCAAATCCTTCATGTTCAAGTGAATAGAGTGCAGTTTTACAGAGCGAGAGATCAGAGGTTCAAGTCCGGTAAGGTCTGAGAAAAAAAAATCTGTGCGTATAGGGGATAGTGCGGAAGGCATAATAATGGGGGAGGCTGGTATATCAGGGGGTTGGATGGAGGGTATGTATATCAGGAGGAGATGGTGAATTGGAAAAAGAGGGTAGAGAGGTTCACCCTCCTAGAGAATACCATAATTAAACCGGTATGAAAATAAAAAAGAGGTTAAAAAACAACAACATATCAACACTTCTTGACAATATTTTCCACATTTAAAGTTCCCCTTCTTTCTGAATTACACTCCTATTATTAATCTTTTGTCTTAAAAATGCAATCTATTTTATATGCTGATTCGGTACTCGTATAATTCATATGGTTTCCGATACTCGTTGACTTGACTGCCTACAGCAACCAACTTAGTTGCTTTAAACTAACTTTATACCATTACAGTGTTCCGGTGGGAAAGCGGCTCGGTTCAATAAAAGTCCAAGCCAAAGGAATTTTCGCTGGAGCCAGAGTTGTGCGAGGCTTTGACTGGAATGGTGAGAACCAGGATGGTGGTAAAGGAAAGGAAGGCGTGGTTCTGGATATCAGTGACCAGGACAAAGTACCAAACAGTGGAGCTTTGGTGTCGTGGGATTGTGGCGAAAAGAACACCTACAGACTTGGCTATGGGGGCAAGGTTAGTGCGATTTGTTTCTTCCCGTGCAAGCTGTAATCGAAAAACACCCGTAAGCCTTTTAGTCTTTCTGATTGATAAACCATTCCTAAGCTTTTAGTTTTCTGTTTTATTTTCAGTTTGATGCGATTCTATAAACAGTATAAAACATGCTGTGTATATGAATGCCAATATTAATTTTGTTGTGCTGTATGTGCATCAGGGTGTGCCGGACAAATGGTTCCCTACTCACGGCGCGTGCATCCACGTTACGCCCGCATTCTTGAACACAGTAAACAAAACCACTGCCATGGACTATTTTTAGAGTCTCTTCATTCCAGCTTTGCTAAGAATAGTGTAAATGAAAGGGCTGAATTTCCACTTTTGAACTCTCTTAGGAAGTCGACTGGTTCCAGTGTTTAAATTATGAAATGTATTTATTCCCCTGAATAAGAACCAGAGTACAGCGTTCAAAACATTGGGTTACTTTTTAAGATTTAAAAAACTTTTTAACAGATCAGTTTATACATTGTATTTTTACTATTGTGAGTACTGATCGCTTTCAGCGAAATATTCTATAAACATTTTTGTTATTAGTTTATTCAGGCGTTAACCTCAAACATTATGAGGCAGCTGCATAATTCGGAGAAAGAATAACTCAGCACGATACGTGCTGCTTGCAAACTGCCATCACCCCTTAATTAAAGGTCTCAAACTAAAATCATCATTGTGAAACAGAATTTACAATTGGCATTGGTTAGTGGACTAATTTTTGGAAAAGCCAGTAATGTACTCCCGTAAGTAAACACGCCAGCCTAATCAAACAGCTGATAGAACAACTTCTTTACGTTTCCAACATTGGTCCTTTTTTTTCTATAGGTGAATTTCAGGTGACATATAGTTTCCACACAAACATTTTCAAGTCTAAACACTTTCGGAACCTAAGACAAAGAAACCGTTGTCTCAAGTCACCATTTTTTTAACAATTTTATTGGGCTACTTACAAGGTTAGCCCAAACGGCAAGGCACGAACGGGAGCAAGTCCCATGCTAGATGCCCCCCTTGGAGACAGAAGAAGAAGTAGAAGACAGACCACAACACCTGGATCGCCCTACTCTTTTTTGACAAGTGATGTTCTTTTAAGTCCCCCTAGAGGAGATTGAGAGGTTGAGAGACTGGGCCTACGGTTTAACGTCTTTATCCGAGAAGACGCGAAGGTTTAACCGTTTGCAGATGTTAGAGCAAAGGCAGCACCTTCTCCTCAGTTTTTTTAAGACCCTGAGTGAAGGTCCGGCACCGGGAATCGAACCCGGGCCTCCCGCACGAAAGACTGGCGCCTTACCAACTAGGCTAACCAGGCAGCGGTAACGAAATTGGCTTATTATGACATTGACTGAAGCTCTCCTATTTCTAGCAACCAACTGTTTAGTTGATTATCGTTATGTGCTTTTCAAAGGTTGACTTGAAGTGTGTAGCACCAGGATCTGGAGGACATTATTACAAGGACCATCTGCAAAAGCTAGGAGAGGTACCAAAGAGGAAAAAAGGTTTCCTGAACCTTGAAAAGGGAAGGCACATTCTAAATGTAGTTGCTCAAAGGTCGTCGTTACTTCAACCTGGTGACAGTGTTAGAGTTCCTTTTCCAGTTTCAGATGTTAAGCGCTTGAGCGAGACAGATGGTGGCGCGGGGTGGAGTGATGAAATGGAAGAGGTTAATATATCTAGCAAGTTAACAACTATTACTATTTACTAATACTACTACTAATAGTTCTACTACTACTACAACAAAGACAATAACAACAAAAAGAACAACATTTACAATAACAAAATCCAGCTCCACCTATTGAAGGATAAAGTACTACAATAGTCGACCGAAATTAAAGACCTGTAGAAGTAGAAGTCAAATAGAAGTCTCAACAACCTATTCCACACCTGGTGGTGATTATCTACGTTTCTCAAATATTTTTAGAAAAAAAAAACTTAAAAAGAGGTTATTTGGTTCTCAAAAAAGCGTCTTTTTCCGGCTTAAAATTGTTTTCTAGTTTTTAATGATACTAGATGCAGAGTATTACCTACCTGTTTTTTTCATAGCATTTTGCCTTGGTGTTATTATGGCTACTAAGATTTGAACTTTTCCTGCTACAATTTTAAGAACCCTAAACATTGGAAATAATTCTTTTGCAGTATCTTGGACAACTCGGGAAAGTTGAAAGAGTAGGGAAAACTGTCCAGGTTAGGTACAACGATGGTATGGTATGGGGATTCCACCCGGATGCTGTCAAAAAGGTGAACTATGCAGATGTTCTTTTCTTAATTAGCGAGTCATAATCAACGTCTAACAAGTGAAATCTCTATTTCATATACTCTCATTCGACCACAATTGATTGCGTTTTAACCAGAGTGCACTGCTCGTTCTGACGGAGCCTCGATTTGATCAGAAGACACAAAGCACGAAGACAAACGAAGACCGACCTCTTTTCTCGATGGCTTGAATTTCCGCCGCATAACATCACAGCTTTAGGTTTACTTATTTAGGGATGACTTTACATTTTTGTTGATCCCTCTAATGAATCCAACTTCCACTGAGCAGAAGTAACTGCAGAACTTGGCCTAAGCCACGGCATCTTTTCTGTAGTTACTAATACAAGGAACTCAAATTGGAGACCAGAGTTTAGTTTTTGACCATCCTTGTTTCTTCTTGATTTTTACTATTCTAAACGTACTATTAAGTTTATCACTGGCTTTCGCATCTTCATTTTATTACATTAATTGTTTGTTTCAAGATTGCATGATTTTAAGAGATTTTTTACTTTCAAGATTTATTTAAACTCGACCCACTAAAAATTGCTTGCAAAAAATTTGCTAACACTGTATGAGCGTTCACACAGTAACATTTTACCTTCCTTAAAAGGATGAAGTGCTTGAAACAGCTCATAGAAGGAGACAAGCCATGGCTGAAAGAGAAGTATGTATTTATAGTTTTTTTCAAATTCTACTGATTTTTGCGACACAGTTGATGCAACTACTACCATCACCTTTACCATTACTACTACTGCTACTTAAATTCTTTGAGTTATTGGTTATTTATCCACCAGAAAACGAGTTTAACAGCTGCTACGCGTGAAGACAAAGCTGAAGCTAAACATCAATCTGAAGCTAGTGCCCCAGTTAGACCTGCACTCAGTAGTGAAGCAGGACCCAAACTTAGAGCTGAATCCAGACCTGTTATACCAGAGAACGAGTTTCCTGGACTGAAACCTGGCTTGTTGGTCAAAGTGATGAACGATGAGGAGATTGTGAAGAGCTTACAAGAGTCTTGTGGTTTACCATGGAACAAAGAGGTTTGTTGAAGCAATGTTTCTTCCTTCTCAGTTACTTTTTCCAACCATATTTAGGGCGGTGTTACAGGACACTAATCAATCGCAGGTTGATAATAATAATAATAATAATAATAATAATAATAATGTTTAGCATTTTTATAGCGATCTTTGCCATGTGGATATGATCAAAGGCGCTTAACAATGATAAACAGATGACTCTGGTATTGAGGGTCTTAGATAGTCCGCTATATACGGCTCACATTAATGTTCAGTAAGAGTTGCTCTTAGTTAGTATGAGAAGGCAGACCGCAACACCGGGATCACCCTACTCTTTTTCGACAAGTGACGTGGGTTCTTTAAAGTCCCCCGATAGGAGATCGAGAGACAGGGCCTAGGGTTTAACGTCCTTATCTGAGAGGAAGCGAAGGTCTTACCGTTTTTCAGATATTAGAGCAAAGGCAGCACTTTCTCCTCAAATGTTTAAAGACCCTGAGTGAAGGTCCGGCACCGGGAATCGAACCCGGGCTTCCCGCACGAAAGAATGGCGCCTTTCCAACTAGGCTAACCAGGCGGCGGTAGAAGTTAGTACTCATTTATACAGCTTAGTCAACTAGAACAAAGTCGGGTAAAGTGTCTTGTTCAAGGACACAACACAGTAATCTGACCGGGGCTCGAACTCGCGAACCTAGAATTAGGAGTCAAACACCGCTCGGCCACTGCGCCGCCACTATCCCGATTTTTGATCGAAATATTCCCAAATAAGGGCGCTTTTTTGATAGTTTAATACTTTTGAGGACGAAAGAAATCCTTCAACTTGAAGCTAGGTGCTCAAAACTACAGCAAATGTATGGAAAATAAACACCTAGTCTCAACTGGAAGAGTTGTTTGTGCGTGTCAAATTGTTTGAAGTTGTTTCAGAGAATGGTTTCGTTATCTCTTAGTGTGTCGGAAAAGTTGGAGAAATAAAGTCTGTTAAACAAAACGGTCTTGTGGAACTTTCAATGATTGGAGAATCAGACGATCGGATTGTTCAGTTCAACGGGGCAGTACTTACAACAGAAACAGCACCACCAGAAGAGGAAGAAGATTCTGACGGGATCAACTCTGATGTGTTGATGTCACTTTTGCAGTCTGGTTAGTATTCAAAAAGTGAACAACATGTAATAATATTATTATTATTAATAATAATAATAATATCAATATAGATAGTAATAATAATAATAAAATCTAATTATAAAAAGTACATTCAAGCTTATAAAAAAGGGATTACAAGAATATAGTAATTATCTAAAAAGTCTAAGTTTACTACATCGTTTTACTCATAAAAAGAAATCTATAACAATAAAAATAATAATTTAAATTTATTGAGTTTCTATTGCGCAATTATCAGTGTAAATTTTCAACTGCGCATTACAATATATAAAAGGAACTACATATATATACATATATATAAACTATTAATAAAGTCATAAATACAACTACAGATAAATAATTAATGATAAATTTAATCGGAACTAATAATTATCTAATAGTAAAACCAGATTATCCTTTAATGGAAGTTAAAAATATAAACATGTCTTAACGATTTACTGAAAAAATGACTTTTGTTGGTGATGCACAGTTACTTAATGATCTACCACTGTGAGTTTATTTTATTTAGACCATCATTTAGCAGTGTATAAAAGATGCAAACACAGACCTAATTAGAAATTGTATATATTGATAAGCTCAAGTATAGACCCTATGCCAAAATTGCAGCTGTTCTAGTATTCATTTGTTTACATTCAAATTAGCCCTTACTATAGTTTCGTTTAGAGCAACATACTCTTCTGAAAGTTTAACACAAGGACAAAGCTTATAGGGCTAGTTTGAATGTATAAACAAAATAATCTTGAGTTAGCCGCCGTTTTTGCATGGAGTGAACAGGTCAATACAACCCACTGAATTGGTTATATAGGAATTTTAGGATTGTCAACTTGAATTTATTTTGGGACACTCTTTAAACGGTCGAATAACTTGCACGAAATTTCCTATTGTCCTTCTCCGATTCTAGTTCCTACGGGATGAATAGCCGACTCTTGGAGTCTCCAGCAGGTTACACATATGGCGCCTAACCCACTCGTTCATAGAATCGCCTAGGTTATGAACGCGATGAAGTAAGCCTTTAGAAAATATGTAACACATGTAATGTGGAGATTTCTGAGAGGCCGAATGGGCCAAATGTTCGTGATAAAACCATGTGTGTTTAGGGCGTTTGCTGGTTCAACCTTGAATCAAAGCTTTGGTCATCAAACCCGACAGCAATTTTCATTCCTATCTATGACAATATGCTTTTCTTCCAACCTTAATATATTTTGATACTTACAAAACGTGTTTCTTTTGTTATTTTTCTTTTTTCTTTCTATTTTTCTGAAAAAAAGCCTGTATCCTAAAGGATCCTCCGGTTTAGCTGATATCCAAAGCTATCTCTTGCGTCATCAACTTGAGCCTACTTGTGTTTGGTAAATTGTATTATTTATTTCTCCCATATCACTATAAGTACCGAAAATAAATCGCCACCGAACAGAGTATGGCTGATCCGTCTCGAACAGCACTCGATCAGTCGGGACTTGTAAAAATTGTTATCTATGTATAAAAATTTTGAACCTAAAAATTGAACTTGAACTTGATCCTTAGGTGGAAAGGCACGATTGTTGCCTGAATGTTAAGCTTTCCAAACTTACCTCAAAAAAAAACCCCTGCTTCTGAAGCCAGTATTTAAGATTGATTGACACACTTAAAAAGTTAGCCTTATTGTCAGCATCGTTGTCATGGTAATGCACAAGATTATAGTGGTCATCAGAATAGGCCAGTTTCTGCTGACGTCATTGTTAACATTTTGCTTCGTTAGCATACAACGTAAGTCGGAGAAAAGACAAAGATGAACAACAACTAACTCTAAAACCTGTTTGTTTTTAAGAAACATTTCATTAGTCAGAAGCTTTATTTTTGTCGCTGAATTGGAAAATAAAAAGAGTGCACATGCTAAAGAGGCAAAAAAATTAAAGAAAAACTCGCCTATAGTTATTTAGAGGACGTGTGTTTCTTCGTTTGTTTTTAATACATAGAAATAATAAAACTGCTGAATTATGATCAGGTAGTAACTAGCAAGTCTAATTGCTCAACAAATCTTGTGTTTCAGAAGGTGGGCTTCATGAATTACTTGGAGATAACTTTTTGTCAGGTAAGCTAATGCAAATTTACTTTCGTTATTTGTTTATTTTAGAATGAGGATTTACTTTAAATTATTGCGAAATAATGGTTGTCTGAGTAATCGACTCGATTATCTTTAGTTAAAACACGAATTGAGGCGTTTGAAATTGTTGTTTAACTATTCAATATGGAAAATTTGAACTGAAGAAGAAATTTGTTGAGGACGAATTTCAAACGTTCCTCCTTACTATGTGCAAGTGGATTGGCAACGGTTTGGTCGTTTACTGACAACTGTGAATTTCAAAATTAATTTTGAATTTTCTCTGAAAACCCCAAAAATCAAATTTCTAATTTAAAACCATTTTTTCCCCAAAACTGAAGATAAAAAAATTCAAAAAAATTCTTCTAATTCTGTCTACAAAACGTATTGGACGGTAATATCATAAAAATATTACCAATATCGAGCGTTATTCCTCTTAAACTAATTCGTGTAAGATTACGTCTTTTAAAACATTTCGGGGACAGTGCCATTGAATTCTATAAAATAACCCCAGTGAATCTCGGGCGCTGATTGGTAGAGAGCGCAAAAACAGTGACTTAAATTTAAAAATCTTTATCAGTTCTCCCAGAGTTCCGAAACAATAACATCATAAACCAATACAATCTATTATTCTATTAATAAAGTTCATAAACTGATAGTTTCAGGTTTACTAAATGCGGTTACCAGTAACAGTTCGTCCAGTGATGGAGGCGAGACACAGGAGGTTATTGTTTTGGGAAAAGCTTCATCAGAAGGCAACCTTAGAGTAGTGCAAGAAATTCTGCAACAAAACCCAGGTCTTGTAAGTAATTAGCGACGTTTGTTTTAAAAGAGACGACCTTAAAGTCCCTATCTAGCTTATTTTTTAACAGTAATTCTCGAAAATAAAACCTTTTCTCGCCGTTCCTGTTACATTTTTTAGACTTGAAGCGTGCAATGATGACGTAGCAGGAGGCAGATAAGATAGCACGCGGCATGAAGCAGAGACAATCTTTTTTATCAAAAAAAAAATCAATTCTGGCTACAATAGTCACATTGTTAAAACTTCAATAAATGAACTATTCTTTTTTTCTAACAGAAATGAATGCTATAAA
Organism: Hydrozoanthus tunicans; assembly: GCA_026413305.1. Lineage (NCBI taxonomy): Eukaryota > Metazoa > Cnidaria > Anthozoa > Zoantharia > Hydrozoanthidae > Hydrozoanthus > Hydrozoanthus tunicans. Next base: position 2,005 of record JAOBAT010021790.1, on the reverse strand, counting down.
AAACAAAGGTTTGCCAAGTTTGAGAAACATACGATGAAAGTACGCCAAGATATGGCGTGTAGAATTTTGAATTTTTCCCGCTAAAATTGTCCCCTTCAAAAGACCAACAAGATGACGTAACAGGTCACTTGCGTCTTGCCTCAGTCCATCTATTAAGGTGCCTCGAAGTAAAGAGACAAGTCGATTTTAAGACATCCGTAACTGCTAGGGTTTTCGACAGAAACTCTATTAGTTACAGATGTTTTAAAGTCGATTTTGGATGGACTGATGCGAGATGCACGTGTTCTGTTACGTCATCTTGTTGGTCTTTTGGAGGGGACAATTTTAGCGGGAAAAATTCAAAATCCTACACGCCGTATCTTGGCGTACTTTCATCGTATGTTTCTCAAACTTGGCAAACTTTTGTTTTTTATAGTATACTTTTTGAAAATTGAAAACTGATCTCATGTCACGTGCTCTTTAACAAGCGTTAGTTCTAGTAAGGTCGCCTAGGATAAACTCGAGATCATGGAACGACATCCTGAACTCCAATAATTAACTGACCATGAAATGTTTACACAAAAAGAAACCTGAGTAAGATTTGATGTTGTCTCATGGCAGGGAAAGCTCAGCATTTACTTCACGCAATGATTGGCCGATTTTTGTCGTCTCGTTTTTATGTTAGACAGCCTAATATGGGATCGAAGAAGGTCGTCTGTTAAGGAAGTCCTTAACCAAAGACGGCTGAGACAAGTGGACCTCAATTTCTTGTTCTCTGACAAGACTCAAAATCGTTGAGAAGACACTGATGCTTAAAACGTCTTTGACGGCTTCAATATAAATTCTGCCATTACTTTTCGAAATAGTGACACTGACTTTGTTTTCTTTGCATTTTAGGTCAATTCAAGATTTCAAGGTCACACGCCTTTGCACAAAGCAAGCCACAATGGACACGTGGAAGTGATCAACTACCTCTTGCAAAAAAATGCAGACATGACATTGCTGGTAGGGTTGAAGTAGATAAAGTTTCCCTTAAGTGGTTGTAGGATCTTTAAAAATATTTCGGAAAAAATAATGTTAATGGAACATTGCATGGTCCCATTCTATATTACTACTACTACTACTACTACTACTACCACTACCGCTACTGCTACCACTAGGAATTACATTTTGCTGAAGTAATTTTAAGTTAACTTAAGTTCTACCGAATTTTAAATATTTTAAGTATTACAGTTACGATCTTTTTTTTGTTTTTATCATTAAATTAGGGTTTAATATCTGTTGTACATGTTGTAAAACGTTTAGAGTTGATACTTATTGTACCTTCGTAGGATCATCAAGGATATACAGCGCTTCATCATGCTGCATACGGGTAAGTTTACTATAGGGCCAATTTTTTTTCTTGTGCATTTTCTGTCATCGACATCACCTTTTCATGTAAAGACTGATTCTTCTTGAATTTACGTAACTGAAAAATTTTGTCAAATACAAATAATGGGCTGATGTGTCTTTTATCTTGTCAAGGACTGCATTCATAAATTTGCTTTAGCTTAAAGCTTTTTTATGTAAAGAGTGTTTGACATAGAAGTGTGTAATTTTAGAACCAGAGCGTGCTTCTAACAATGTTGTTTTCTTTGTTACGTTCTTGTAATTTTGTTGAAACGCTGTCGTGAAATGATAGAGAAAGAACGATTATTGTTAAAAAAATGTCGAAAATCGAAACACGCGCTGTAAGCTAAAAGATACACGAACAAACTTTTTGCATATTTGAGACTGAGGATAGTTATAATTTTCGCTGTATACTACTCGTCCGTTTTAAAAAATAACAATACCGACACAAAGCCATTAACGGCGGAACCGGGGGATTTTGGGTTGGGGCCAGTGGCCCCCCATTAAACTTGGTTTGCGGGGGGCAGGCCCTCCAATAATTTTCTAGCCAACAACCGTATTTTTTTAATAAGAACTTCAGATCTTATATCAAAATATTACAATTGGGGGGGGGGGGGAGGGAGGCGACACGTCTTCG
>JAOBAT010021679.1:20765-31792 GCA_026413305.1 Hydrozoanthus tunicans | reverse complement strand
GGGGGTTGGGGGTGGGAATTGGGGGTGTGGAAGAATTTATAAAAAAATATTTGCATGCCGAATCCTATAAAGAGAATGTATATGGAAACGGGCAAAAAATTTGTTTTTTCTTAATCTTGACGGAAAAAAAGATTGTGCATGCAGAGAAATTATAACTATAGTCCCCCCTTCCAAGTTGTGGCTTTTGCATTGTCGCTTCCAGATTGTCACTTCCAAGTTGTCGCTCCTACAGTGTCATTTACTCGTTACCGCTTCGTTGCTGTCGCTTCCACATTGACGCCTAAACTTTGTCACTTCCAAGTTGTCATTTCCAGGTTGTCATTTCCACGTTGTCGCTTCCTCGCTGTCGCTTTGACATTGTCGCTTCATCGTCATCGCTTCCTCGTTGTCGCCTCCAAGTTGTCGCTTTCTCACTCTTGCCCCTCCACGTTATAGCATCCACGTTCAAGTAAAAATACCTTCAAGAAATAAAACAAAAGCATTTTTTCGTGATAAATTTTCTAGTCTAGCAGTAGTTGTTTTCTTAGTATCATCTAATGAAACCTTCTTGTAGCTGCAATATACCGCCTAGGAATAGCCAGTGTTTCATTGTTATGACAACTTGTGCTACTTGAAAAAGAGCACACAATAGTCATAAAAAACGCATTTTTTCCAACTCTTTAGTCAGAACAGTTTGTATGTTAGACTCGATGGTGTAGTGGTATCACATTCGGACATGAAACCGAGGGACGTGGGTTCGATTCCTGCTCGAGGCATAACAACATTTTTTTCCGAAGAAGTTTTCCGTTAAAATTACATTTCTTAGATAAAAAACGTATTTAAGTTATAACCACTTTTTAATAAGTGATTGTCAAAACTTTGTTTATACAATTTGCCGATATATAGCCCATTATTATAAGTTAGTTGTCCTACTAAAAAAGGGCGGGGGGCAGCCCCTCCTCTAAATCTGCGCCTGAGAAACATCAGAGTTTTATACCAGTTTTGAACAGTGACTGGCTAAAATGTGTACAAAGACCCCAAGCTGTTACGCGAGTGATTGCAACAAACGTAGCTTTTCAACTCAATAGTTAAATTACAAGCAGTGCATGCTTAGCTTTTTAACTTAAACATATCTCTACTCTTTAGAACATAATAATCTGGTCCGGCAAACCTTTCACTTCTTATGTTAATTCCCATTCTGCGAACATATATTTTTGCGTTGTAGGCAACTGCAGTGCAACTAGCAGTACAAACTAACTACACGCTTTTTTTAAAAATAAGAACGAGTAATTTTTCCCGAGGCTCATTGTTTTAATTTTTTGGCGATTTGAGCCTCAAATTATTCTTAAAATGTTCTTATTTCTATGCATGTTAAAATCTAAGAAAATCTAAGCCAAAAGTGTTGCATCGTTTATGACTGTGTTTGAAAACAAATTTGGTCAATTTATCCCTGCGAATTTATCGTGGATTCGCCAACATTTTCCCCGAGACGATTTCCAGTGATCGATTATAAACTGTGAAGCGATTCTTGTTTATTTTTTAATGTTCAGTTAAAGATCGAAGTTCAGTGAAGTTTTCAAAAAAATAGCTGTCAAGCCCAAGCCTCAGCTCGTTTTCAACTGTTTTAATAATCATAATAATAATTTATTATTTATATTGCGCAAAATACATGTGAATAAGATCAAATGCGCATAAATTTTGTTTTTAAATTTTGGCCAATCTGAGCCTCGTTGTTCTTATAAAAAAAGCGTATAGACAAGTTTTCTTTCGAATGCAGATAGCGCAACTGAATAGCTTTGGTTCAATTTAATCCAAAAAAAAAAAAAAAACCGACGAGGTGCACAAGGAAACACGACATTAAGGGTCCGTTCGTTTGAGGCAATTCCAGCTATTCTGGACTTAATAACTGTAGATTTTAAAATTCCTTCCAGATTGTTAGCAGAGGAAGTATCTATTTCAAATGTAAAATTCGAAAGAGTCTTTCAGTGATAAACGTCTTATTCGTAAATTTGAAAACTTTTCAAGAAAACGGTCACAGTTTTTAGTACTTCGTGTGTTCCGGAATATAATAGTCCCAAACGAACGCATCCTAAGTTAAGAGCGAGTCAATCAACCAACCATACGCGGGACATAAAAGGCGGGAAATTGACTCGCGCCAAACGCGTCGTGGTCGCGAGACACGTAGCGGGAGTAATTTTTCTATTAAAAATGTGTAGCAAACAACACAGAATAACAGACTTCAGCAAATCAACATTCAAACGAAAACCGGCCAATTTTGTAATTACAGCTTAAAGTAAGGTTGTTTAACCTATGTAATTCGTATTTGTTCGTCTGGTGATAGTTTCGACTGCAAGTTCATGCAAGTGGTTAAATTTGCAGATTTGTTTTTGTCTCAGCACACGATCCTGTGTTTGAGCATCAATGGTTGTTTTTTGCCGTGAAGACTCGACATTTAAATCGTGCATTGCTCCCCAAACTAACTTCTTCCGCAACGCGCTCTCATGCTATCGTGTTGTCTTTTACTACATTTAGGATCTATAGAAGAAAGATCATCAACTCGTTAAGGTTCAGATTGTTTGCGTTGTTGCCTATCTAAAAGGCGCTTTCTAAAACCATTCATATAAAGCTTATATTCAATCATCAATTGAATCACATTGAAAAGGTTTACAAGTACATGCAAATAATTATGATAGTATTTGTACATATTAAAGAACTGGGCTTGCGGTTGTAGTATTTCTTCTTTGTTTGTTTGTTTGTTTCTTTTATTTTTCTGTTTTTTTGTTTCTTTGTTTTGCTTGTTTGAATGTTTTGTTTCTTTTTTTTCTTAGTTTCTTGTTTGTGTTTCTTTTTTCTCAGTTTTTTGTTTGTTTCTTTTTTTTCTCACTTTCTTGTATTTTTTTCTCACTTTCTTTCTTTCTTTCTTTCTATCTTTCTATCTATCTATCTATCTATCTATCTATCTATCTATCTATCTATCTATCTATCTATCTATCTATCTATCTATCTATCTTTCTTTCTTTCTTTCTTCCCTTTCTTCCCTTTCTTTCTTTCTTTCTTTTTTCTTTCTTTCTTTCTTTCTATCTTTCTATCTTTCTTTCTTTCTATCTTTCTTTCTATCTTTCTTTCTTCCTTTCTCTCTTTCTCTCTTTCTTTCTTTCTATCCTTCTTTTTTTCTATCTTTCTATCTTTCTTTCTATCTTTCTTTCTATCTTTCTTTCTATCTTTCTTTCTATCTTTTTTTCTTTCTACCTTTCTATCTTTCTTTCTTTTTTCTTTCTTTCTATTTTTCTATCTTTCTTTCTTTCTTTCTTTCTTTCTATCTTTCTTTCTATCTTTCTCTCTTTCCTTCTTTCTCATTTTCTTTCTTTCTATCCTTCTTTTTTTTCTATCTTTCTATCTTTCTTTCTTTCTTTCTATCTTTCTATCTTTCTTTCTTTCTCTCTTTCCTTTTTCTTTCTTTTTTTCTATCTTTCTTTCTTTCTATACCTTAATAAATCATTCTATATGTTCTGTACTTACCATTTTCCCCTTTGCATACGTAGATGCGTAGCTTCATCCCATGTGTCCTACAGTGTCCACCCCGTTTTCTATCTAGCGTGTTTCTGCTCCCATTCGATGTACCTAGAAGAAATATAGGGGAAATATTTAGCAGTAGTTCGGATGATACAAGAGAATATAGCGCATGGCCAATAGCCTGGTCTTTGGCACTTTATAATTGCTTGAGATCGCTCGTGGTTGGAGAAATGTGTTAACTAAAGAGAGTTGAATGTGCTACAAGTTATTCTTGTCTACCGACTAAGGTGTTTTGTTCTCGTCAGCAGCAACCATTCATTGAATTATTATATGTAATGTCACCAAATTGATAAGCGTATAATGACTTTTGAATCTTTGACATAACTTGTTATGAACTGTATATATCACAAGTGTATTTTTAACATAGCTTGTTATGTACTGTGCCATGCATGATACAAATATTGATTTGAGCTAGTAGGCTAGTCACGTACTGATTAGGTAATACGTTTTCCCCTTCTTGTATGTCATCTTTTTCAAACTTGCCGTGAACTGTTGGAATGTGACGGTAGCGTAGTTCAGGCTGGTTGGACGGTCGCAGCGTTGAAGCAGTTTGTGAGACTTTTTGTTTGGTTTGACCGAACACGTGTCGTAACCTTCTTTGTCAACGAGCCAAATATTTTCGTACAGCTTATCGACGCTGTGAGTGAACTTTTGTTCTTTAACCACCATAACAGGATGCGGGCATTGGAAAGCAATCTGCGACCACGGTTGAACGTAAAGCGTTGCATCTCTCTCCTGGAATCTGCGGCGAACAATTAGGGACCGGGTGTTAGTATAGCCTGCAGCCACCTCGGAAGGAAATACTGTAGGTTATCGTGTCATAATAGATTGGTGCTGTGAGATAACTCCGGCAAGACAATCGAATTTTTACAACGCGATACAGTGGGATAAGCAAATTTTGTTAAGTTAAGTTCATGCTCCAAAGGAGACAAGAACAGGGACGATGGAGGGGAGGGCGGGTGAAAAGGGGTTGACTGAGTCGGTTTTTAAAAATCAGACGAGTTGGTTTTAGAAAAAGAAAAGAAAAGAGTAAAATTGTTGCATTCACTGCTCAACTATGTAGCAAAAAGGTTATGTCATCTGTCGTTCCTTTTAAGTAATTACAGGTTTCAACTTAACTGGATGTTTGTCAGTATGTTTCATTGCTTTGCATTAAGAGAGGTACTTACTTCTCGTTTGAGCTAATCCAATTAAACGTTGGGTAGACATTGCTTCGTATTGCTGTGAAGCAACCCAGTACTATGGCCGCCTGAAGAAGGTTCACTGTCCAATACATTGTTTCCCTTACTACTTCTTTTTGCCTTTAGTTGTATCTGTCTCTTCTTTTCTCTTTTTCTCCTTTTGTTCTTACTTTCTGCGTCGGCTGCGCTGTGTGATCTTCACGACCTAACACAAGTGACGTACAATTATTGTCCAATATTTTCATGAGGAGTTCATTAAAACTTTCTTTTAACCAGTTCATTTATATATATAAGACTATATTACCTATATCACATCTACCGATGTATCAGCCTGAGACGGTTCGTGACCCGGCGTGCATCTAATTTGTTGAATGAGCTGAAACGTTTTTACCGACCAATATTTGTTCAGTGCTCTTGATTTCAGCCAAATGAAATATCTGCCCTTGGCAGTAACTGAACACTGTTTGCCTCAAGGGCAAGTAGGAAAAGTGATATCTCTACCTAAACGTGGTGATTTAAGCGTGGAGGAATTTCAAATATCAAGTACTAGTGTCACATACTAACAGAATCAAAAACCTGTCAAAACGAAAAACACTGAGTTGTTTCAGTCAAATACTTGTGCGTGTAGTTTTACACTTGTTCGTCGCAAATGAGGTAGAGTAAAACAATGATCAAATCACGAACTTGGAAGAAAAGGCAAAACTAAATGTACAAAATAAAGAAATAAAATTGACAGAATCAATTTCAGTTTCTAGAACATGCTCAGCGGAAGATAAACTATTTATGCCAAGTTGCGTTGCTGGAATAAGAGGCAATTATCACATTAAATTAACAATGATTTTAATTGAGGTTGTTTGCATTTATATACCAACATAATTAACCATAAATCAAGTTGTGATCGGAGTAACAAATCGATATCTTTAACAATTTATAAACGGTTTTATTTTAAAATGGCAAAAAATCAATAGTTTTCCGACTAAGATGCAAAGATTCTTCAAACAACTTCTTAAATGTTCACGTTTTTTTCATATCAGTTCAAAGAAACGGATCGACAGGCAGAAAGTAATAATAGAAGCATTTCAAGCACAAATCAGTGACATAAATACATCTTAGCAAAATGCTGGTTCAAATAGATCATAATGACAAAACAATTAACTTTAAAAATTGATGGTGGGTTTGTTTTATCGAAAATAAATCTGTTCACCTGATTTTACGCACAACTCACCTTAAAACTACAAGGATTTTCTCAACCACTTGGTTGCTGAACTACAAAGATAATAAACTAAGTACGCTTTGTCGCGCCCTGTTTTTCCCTTAATTTCTGTAAGCTTTTGATGTTACTCGTAAGAACCTCAAGTTCTAATTGAAATATACTTAACAGCGTCGCAATTTATGATCGGTTCAAGTGACAACATTCTTTTGATGACGTCATTTTAGATGTTCGTTGTGCACACAATATCTAGGAGCCGGGTTGTACTTTCACTTTGCTCTGGGGCGTTCATTGGTATATCGGGGTTCATAGTACGTTTCCTATATTTGTTTCTAGGCTAAACCAAGCCAATTGTTTATTTTCCTCATTGGTATTTATAGCGTTAATACATGTTCATCGGTTGAACGGGATCCTATATTCCATTCTAGTCTTTGCCAAGTTTAAGGTTTTGCACTTTTCTTTGGGGTATTCATAAACTTTGATACCTGCCCATTTATTTAACGGGGTGTATAGTACGTTTCCTGTACCTATTTCTAGACTGTACTGGCGCGTCTATAAAACCTTGGTACAACGAGGTGCGCCACGCGTCTTCCATATTTATTCGAAAAGTTAACTTGGGAATACAACTCAAACTAGAAAATTAACTAGTAGTTCGAAAACTTCAACATGCCTTCAATAATTCTATACTGATAAGACAAGCTATATGAGAAGAAACGTAATCTTGACATTACTTGTTTAAGTCTATAATTGTCACCATATTGGTCATCGGATTTCTCTTCAGCTCACTTTTCGTTAATGTCGGAAATAGCGGCTCAAATACTTGCTATATAGCGGCTACCATCCCTCCTCCCCCCCCCCCCCCTGGGTCGCTCTCAAGTTCACACCTTCCGATGTATTAGCTTCAGCGTTGTGGAGTAATCTAGCGTTTGATGGAACGTTTGTGTTTACAAAACACTTGATAAAACCAACACACTCCCTGTGCTTGGATTAACCCCAAATCGTGCTAAAGCTTTAAACTGCAAAGCTTTTCAACTCTTCTCTCGCTGATTAAATCCTCACCCTGACCTTATTAAGTATCGAGCCAGAAAATTCGCGTTTTTCCGTCGCGTCCCAGAAAGGATTGTGATATGCAGTTGACAACTTTGGTGATCAGTTTTCAAGGACTTGGCAGAAAACTGCAGAGGATCAAATATGACGAAGCTGGCGATGCTGGCTTTCAGTAGCCTGTACGTAAGTGTAGACAAGCATCGCTAAATCTATTTGCGCCGGCTTGAGCAACCATCCCGATAGTGGACCGACAACTATTTTTCCTCTGACGAGGGCCGTCACGACTATGCCAGTGAAGCTATTTTAGGGTAAAAGGAGATGCTTAAGTATCATTTAATCATCATCAAGACGTGTGGTCCGTGATTAGAACTGAAAGGGCGGAGAAGGGCGTAATCAACTTATTCCGGTTCATAAATTTAGCTTGCACTTTAAGTCAAATGAGTTCAAAACAATTCAAAATACTTATCAATTTGGCACAAAGCCAGCTCTCGAAGGAATTACTGAGAATTCACAACAACGTGCTTGGATGATAAGAAATGAAAAACAATTGTAGCGATATTTCATGCGCTACTGATCATAAAAAAGTAAAAAATAATGCAATTTACAAACTGACCCACTACAAAATTTGAAAGCTAGCATAGAATGAAATCGACGATAAGCCTGTTATTGTTTCATAGAGTAAGAGGGGCATTTTCAAACCTTCTCTGTGCTTATGAAACGGCGACAATTATCAGATGTAGATAAAGATTTTTTCCTAAGCAGACCAGAATTTTCGCTCTCAGTCATGCTGGCGAGTCTTATTCGTACGTGAGTTCAAACCACAAGGGGTCCACGGAACTGGTGCTGAAAGAGCCATCTTAAATATTTCATACGAAAGGTGAAGTGAAAAACTCTGCCAATCGTAAACACGAATACTACACAATTGTCGAAGAGCTATATCGTGGAAACCGCGAGTTTCTTTAAAAGCTGTGATGTATTCAATTACCGGCGGAAAACCGCTGGAGGCCAGCTGACTTCCCCCAGAATGTACTTATGCTCAAAGGAAATTAAAACCTCAGCGGAAATAAGTTATTTTCTTACAGGTCAAATTAGAGTTACAAACAACCCGCTTTAATCTCTTTTTGATTCAGAAAAAGTTCGTATGTTCGACTCCATTGCTTAAATCTAAGACTGCAATGGTAAAGTTCGCGCGCGGCTAAACCCAATACGCGATACGACTATCGTGGGCTCGTGGGACAGGACATACGCCTTTTACTTCAGTGCGGTCGTCCCGCGTGTAAGATAAGAAACTGTGTGGGTTTGGAATTTTCAAATATTTTGAATTTATTTTAAAGTTAAAAAGGTAAAGTCCGACAATCTCAAGCTAATTGTTTAGTGCCAATGTCAGAACGGAAGAAACTAGACTCGATTTCAAATAGCCATCCGTGAAGCCTTTTTGAATTTCTCGCCGCGCTCTCGGAGTCTATTAACGTTCGCACCAGCCATATATTCATCTGCAACCTTGACCCCATTTGTTATACTCCTGGAGTCGTTCCACACCTGCAGACAACTCAAAAAGCAGCAGAGAAAGTGTAAACCAAAAGTTTAGCCTGCGACTTCAGGCATTGAATCAATCGCACGATGACGTAGCGTAGTAAAGAAAGTAGCATGCGAGATTTCATTTTCAAGTCCTCAAGACGTGCTTTAGTATCTTCCCACACACGAGTCTCGGTTTCAGCTCCTCGAAAACCCAAAAATATCATACTAGAAAAACTTTAATAGTGCTTTTGACTAGTTTCATTGCTTGTCAGGCATTTTTATGTTTTGTTTCCCTTTTTTAATTCAATGATAAAAAAAAATTTAAACAGTTTTCGTAAGTTCTATTTGGCAATCAGTTACATAAATTTTAGCATAAAGATCGGCATGAAAACTTTTAAATGAATAGCTTGGGATGATTTTTTGGCTTAGAAAAAATATGTAATTGCTTTTCGTCTGTTAGATGTCGAATGTTGTTCGAAGGAGATGGTACACCTCCAATATTAAAATGTCAAGTGTGGCTGGGATTCCACATGTGTGCATTTTACTCGTTAAAATAATTCCATCCCTTCCTGCGGGTTCTCTGTTGGGGACAACTCACACATTTGGTTTCCAAGTAATTATGAGGAAGGAAGGGTTAAAATTTTTCAAACTTAAATGTCTTAATCCTCTGCTTTTAATCCGTGGCATGTTTACACAACCCAGGACACGTTGATTGTTCTCATGCACCTTTGGTTTGATTTGTTTTGATTCAAATGTTCTCAGTTGAAAATTTAACTTGAATAAGAGTACTTTTGTTGACAAAATTTTTTGGTTCAGACTGATCGTGACTCAGCGCTATAAAACGCTAGAGCTCCAAGCTTCCGATCTCTCCTTGAAACTCTTGATAAACTCCCCAAAAACTCGAAACTAAACCAGACTGTAGTTCGTTGTAAGGAACTTCCGATGATTTTGCAAGTTTTTTGCACGATGTTTTGCTGACTTGCTTTAAACAGTTGTTTTAAAGACACGCGCTTTTTATAAGAACAAGTAAATTTTGCCGAGGCTCAATGTTCTTTTTTGCGACTTCAACCTCAATTTGTCCTTAAAATTGTTCTTATTTTTGTGAGCCTGTTTTTTTTATTGAAGAAAAAACGGTATTTGAAAACAAAACGCGTCGCACCACATATTTGTTAGAGGCGAACTACCTTAATTGTTAGTTGAGCATTGTTTTAACAGCCGGTCTTTTTGTGTTTCATGCTATATCGCTGAGTTACAAGTTTCAGAGATCTTTCTACTACAAAAACTTTTCTAGTTGCCTGAGTTTGTTCTTAAATTGTAGTAAATTTTGCCTCGATCTATCTAATATATATAAAGTGTGTTGTCCTTCGTCGAAGTAAACTGTGCGAGGGATATTGAACTCAGCTGTTAAGATGACGAACTAATTAACAGCAAGTGATCTTCCCAAGGCTGTTCAAACGAGTGCGGACACGAAATCTGACGGAAAACGAACCGAACAGAATCCTGACAAGGCCGGATACTAGCAAACGAAAGTGATGCTGTGACTTCGTCGACGTCAAAATGACTTCCGCCTCTTCAACTCTTTGTTAAAATCAAGGATGTTGTTTGAAATACGTGATCTGACTTGAGCAGTTAACGCCAGTTTGAAATGCTGCTTTACTTGCAGAGGCCTGTTTTAATTAATTGGTTATTTTGCAATCTATATTTTGACGTCAGTGCGAGCGATTGACACTCATCCGTGTAAACACTTTCTGCTCAGATCAGTGCAGCGCGACCAACTTAATAGTTGCAGAGGCTTGCTCGAGCACAAACGACGGAGCAGCCGTATGTTATCATCACAAAATTTAAACTGAGGCCCTTAAATTAGTCTGTCGTCACTTGTATTCCTGTTCGGACTCAGAAAGACTGTATCCTTTCTTTTTAAACAATACATTCTCAGCAGTTTTAAACACTGATCAGCGTACTTTCAATAACAAAAAGTTTGCCACGAATATAGTTTGGACGCAGAAACGAACACTGGGTTCAATACAATACACTTATTAAACATAAGAAAAGTGGAAATGAAAACAGTTATTGCTTAAAATAATTACAGGCAGCTTTCCACGCTTGATTTCCTTTATCTTTGAGCTAAACAGATACTATAAAGTATAATTAATTTACTAATAATCTTAAGTGATCATAAAACTACCATGAAATTACCGATGATGATCTGACATACTTAATATATTAAAGCTGCCTTTAATGTTAAATAATTCAGTCAAGTCTAAAAACCCAACATCTTTCGTCTTTCTAATTCTATTCTGTTGTATGACAAACAACCTGTTTACGTACAGAGCAAGATTTAAAGCAATCCCGAGTTCCTGTATACATGCTTTCTTTTTTATAAGAACAACTTTATAAGAACAACGAGACTCAGCTTTGGCCAAAATTTAAGAACAATTTAAGAACAAGCTTAAGTTCGAGCTCGATAGCTCATCTTTTTGAACTTAATTTACTGTGCTCTGATCTTTAACTGAACAATA
>JAOBAT010021679.1:0-10784 GCA_026413305.1 Hydrozoanthus tunicans | reverse complement strand
TTGGTCAGTATAATAACAACTTTTATCACAGCTAGAAGAAGGACATGTTAAAGTACTATCAGGAGAAAGAAGATCTAATCCGGCGCTCCTTGAAGGAAAACTGAAGTGATTTGGAATAAGGTTTTTTCTCACAACTATCACACTGTATAAAACTTTAAAAATAAAAATATTAAGTTTTTTCATTTTGAGAAACCATATTCACAGCAAAAATAACCCCTTTTAACCGGCTTTTTTGTTCATGTGTACGACGGCTCAGAAACGCCTTTCAGCGGTTGTCTATGACGTCAGTGGTGAGGAACATTAAGCTAGGCACATTCCAAAATCTAAAGTGAACTCTGTAGTCTATGTACATGTTTTCTTTGTTAAATAAAATTACTGAAGTTTTGCTTTCGACTGGTAGTGGATGAAGAACACGAACACGAGTGTTTTGCAACTTTGTGGTAGGTTTAATTTAGTTGAGTTTTAAATACACGCGAACCATTGTAAACATCGAGTTAGCGAACTTTGCGAATACATTTAACGAATCTCTGTTAACTATATTAAACTATTTAGCATAAGTTTTCACTTTTCTTTTGTTAACTTACTTTTTCACTTTCCACTGGATCACTTTTACTTAATATCGTAAATTGAAATATTGAAAGGAATGGTGTATGTATACGAGTGTTCTGACTTACACGGTTTTGTAGCGACACACGTTTCTCAAGTTCTCACGACCTAGCGTCCGTTTTACACAATTTTTTTTCAGAATTATGAATATTCAAGATATATTTTATGTGATGAAAAACTAAATAGTTTAAAACGAACGTCATAGATGCTCACTGTTTTGTAATTAAGGTTTTACTTTCAAATCAACTATTAAACAGCAGTTTTTGTAAATCGGAACATCTTCAATTAAAATCAAGATCGAATCAAATGATTTACAAAAAAGTTCGGGAAAAAATCGTGACAAAAGTCGTAATAAAACTCGTGACAAAAGTGGAGACAGAAACTGTGACAAAGATAAACGGACGAATCAAACTATTATTACGCTTTCCAAAACGTAAAGCTCTTCTCCAATGCAATGCACGTGGTTGGCATTGGTGGTTGGCTGACGCTGGTCATGCACTCATCAAGATCCAACTTCTCCTTACACAGCAAACACAAAATAAGGCATTTGATATTGAGAACATGAGAATTGATCATTGACAAACAAAGCAAATTAATGAAGATGATTAAAAGTAAAATTCTCCCAAGCTTCTTCCATGAAAAGAATGAGTTCTATTTGGGAGAATTTACCAATACAACTAAGAGTGAAAAGGGGAAGATTGAAAGCAGTTTTTATTTCATCGGTTTCCGCGAAAACAATGTGTAAACATTACGTGCGTTTCCCAGTTTGTCGTCTCTTCACACACGCGTGTTTCAGCAGTTAACGTCTGAAATTTTCACTTCAGACTTAAAACTTTCAGAGTTCGAAGACTTTGTACGGGTTAGTTCGGCTGTTGAACGCTGCTTACTTTTACTAAGTTCATTTCTTTTTGTCGACAGCAAGACAGAAAATAAACAAAAAGTTGGTCTCTTTAGTGTTTTCCTCATATCAAGCCTTTTCATAAGGAACTTTTTCTTTATGAACGTCAGACTAAAACGTCCCCAGAAATCAGGAACAAGCTAAGAAAAATCGAGGATTGACTTCAGATGCTAAAGTAACTGCAAACTCTTATCGAAAAACACAACATATCACGTCAATACACGTGGCGTTTAGTTGCAGGTCTTTTTGAGGCCGTTAGAACACTGATCACGAGTGAACAGAGAGGAAAATCAAAACTGTGCCGCACGCGTTTTGTGACAGTGCCGAAGTAGTGTATCTACGGCAATAATAAACCATGAATTGACTTTATGACAATGTGATTGACAAGATGGAAAGAACAATTGTGCAAAAACATAAGAACAACGAGTCTCGCCCAAAATTTACCGGTAAAACGAGATGTGCATACTAGCACGTTCTATGTACTTCCATCGTTCGGAAGTCACAATCAACTCGATGCTAAACAAAGATCGTTTACAAAACGTTTAACACATGCGCAAAAGAGGTCAAAATTATCTTTAACCTTACCTAATTTTGTCCATTTATAGTTTATTTTCAAGTTAATTAAAGCACGTACAGTGTCCGATATTTGGAAAACAGACTGCATTTCGTTTTGTGATGCAGATATTTGCCGAATCATGCGTGGGCAGACTTGTGTAAGCACAAAATCTTGATCTGCATCCATTTTCCTGTTACTTATTATAGCTATTACTATTCTGAAAACATTCAGCAAATTTTTATCGTTAGATTTACTGCTTTTTAAAATATCTTTAGACATAACTAATTACTGCTGACTAAGGCGAAAGGCAGAACAATAATCTTGCTCGAGCTCCGGAACGACACATCCTTGTCATGAAAACTTTAAAGTTGTTTTGAAATAGCGGAACTGAAAGGACACAAATCTTGCTTTCCCTTTAAGACAATGGAGAAGAACGAACGTTTACTAACTTAAAGCGAATATTTAGTTTAGTGGTTTTTCTATCGTGATAAAATTGTCCTCACTGCCAGAGAAGCAGAACACTTGTTTTTCTTCTCTGACTTCTCTGTTCGGTTATCTTGATCTAGACGCTTTTTTTATAAAGATAAATTTGATAAGACCAAAAGAAAAACACCAAGCTGAAATTTTGATTAGACAGTTTTAAGAATTCTATTTAATTCTTACAAGTACACAGATTGAGATGTGAGTAAAAACCGCACGCATGCACTTTCCATGAACTAATTATTCTCTATACTCATCGCATAACGCGGTATAAAATACAACCAATATACGTATTCCTTAGCGTCTTCTTATTATTTCAGGCAACTATAAATCCACAGTTAGGGATATAAGGAAATAAGAGCAGTTTAAGAACATTTTGAGGCTAAAATTGCCAAAAAATTCAAGAACAGGCGGCTCAATGTGAGGTAAATACTGGCATAATCTCTCATCAGTGTTTCATAACGTGTTTTAAGTATATATAGATTGCTCATGAAATAGTTAAAAGGTCTCCGCGTGACTTAGGTTTTTATGAAGAAAAAAGACATTGTATCATCAGCCCATAATTTAGCTACACAACTTTGCCATTATATTGGACAATAAACTTTTTATAGTTCTTTATTTCTTGGAAATTGAAATAAATTAAGAACTATTAGAAATAGACTGAGAAGTGTGAAAACAGATGGATTTTTGTTCCACGAAGGAAAGATTAAAGGGAATGTGATAAATCAATTACTTACAAAACAGTTTATGTCGTTTACTAAAGCTAAGAACCACTTCAAACACATTTGTCTCGGCTGAATCTCCAAAAGAAATGATCGATCAGTCGAGCGTCCATCGCCAACGGGGGGTAGGGGAGGGGCTCGAGTGAGGTTCAAATCTTATACTCAAAAATATCCCTGCCTTAAAACTCAACCGTTTTTTGGGCATGCCCAAAACAAACCCCTAGATCATTTAAGTCAAAATTACTTTGGTAAGCACTGCTCCAGATAACGAGACGCAATAATTTATGCAACTCAAAACAATCCCTGTGTAATTCACAGACCCCAAAAAAATCCTTTCAAGCCAAAATTTTAGACCCAACCCCCTCCCCCCGTCGTAAAAGTAGTTGACTTTGGCCCCTGGGATATTTTCCCTTAACCTCTAACGGCAGCGTTGTGGCTGAGCGGTTAGCGAGTTCGCCTTGTAACCCTGTAGAGTTGTGAGTTCGAGCCCCGGTCAGACCACTGTCTTGTGCCCAATTGAGCAAGATATTCCAATCGACTCGGCTGTATAAATGAGTACCAGTTCTGCTGGGGGCTAACCTGTGATGGATTAGTTCCCCGTCCACTGTAGTACCACATTAGTTCCCTGTTCCTGTTACAGATTTTACTTGCCTTTGCTGGTTCAGGAAATAAACTTCGTGAGAAATTAAATTTGTGTTCACTTTTTTTGTTTTTGATTTTTGTTTTGTAATTATTCATTTAACGAGTTTTCCGTTAAATAGTACTTAAAAGTTCAATTACAAGATTCTCTCTTTTTTAATATGTCACTCAAAATTATTTGCTTGAGTTTTTGGTTTTTGTTTCAGTTTTGAGTTTTTAAGACAAAGAAATACCGATGCAGCTGTTTGCTTCTCTTCTGTTTCAAAAACATAAAAAATATCGAAAATCTGATTTTTGTTCTTTCGTGATAAATAAAAACCTATAATTATCTTGTCATTGTTTTTTTGAGAGATTTATTGAGGATACGTGAGTTGGTTTTGCTCCAGTAGTTCTGCAAGGAAGTCCTTTAATTCTGCCTTGAATTCTCTAGTTTTTTCTTCACGGCTTCGATCTGACCGGTTTTTGATGCGCATTAAAATTGAAATCAAACCATAAATGGTCTGTCGATCAAAAAAGAATGAGAGAAAAAGAATGCACACAACGCATGAACAAAACTGAGGTATTTAATGAATCTATGTTTTTACTCAGTTTTCGCAAACAGGAAAAAACTATAAACC
Organism: Hydrozoanthus tunicans; assembly: GCA_026413305.1. NCBI lineage: Eukaryota > Metazoa > Cnidaria > Anthozoa > Zoantharia > Hydrozoanthidae > Hydrozoanthus > Hydrozoanthus tunicans. Next base: position 6,266 of record JAOBAT010021679.1, on the reverse strand, counting down.
CGTTGTATTTACATCGCCTTAGGAACTGCTATTCAAAACACAAGACTTTACGAAAAAGGAGATTGCAAAACACCAAACTAAGTACATTATTTTGACTATTTCATTTTCATTAATAGTCTGATCTGGCAAAATTACTGATGGTTCTTCCACGTATATTAATCTCGCTCTTAAATCGATTGTTGAATAAACGTAAAAAGTGTTTATTAAACTGTGACCAATTGTTAACTATTCATACGTTGAACTTGAACTTGAACTAAAAAAAATTAAATTTGAATGAATGGAAATCATATGACGCAATTAGAGTGTAATTATTTATCTCGGTGTTTTCCTTCTTGAACTCATAACTAACAAAGCAGTCGTCTACAGGCCTGCCATTTTGGTGAGTTGAACTTTCTCGTCCTTTTCTTGCTGATAACTAACGCTCAAACTCATTTTCTTTTCTCTGTTGTTTTTTAAGAGTTTGGTCAAATTAATGTAAAGTTATCATGCAAAATATGTGAACAGACTGCATGAGAGAGAAGTAGGGTGAGCAAGCTTCCATTTTCTGCAAAAACTGATTTCTTTATTCTCAAAAGTCAAAGTGAAAAAGCAGAGCAATTGTAAAAGAAAAACTTGCCACCGGGGAACAGCTTTGATACATAGCAAAACCGGAATCATATAATACTATTTTTAGATATTCTGGCTACAGCTGCATGGTATCTGCAACATTACACGTTTTTGCATGCTCAAGTTTTTAAACGTACACTTTGAGACAGTGTCTTGATAGAATATGTCATGAATAGACTCACTGTAATTCAGGATGTAAGGTAAACTTTTGCTTTTGAATCCTCAACGAGTTTGTATGTTTCCGTTTACGAAACAATTGGGGTTTAACTACAACAGGAGAGCGTTTTCGATAGCTAGTTTAGTTTGTTTTTCGTTACTTTGAACTATGTGTGCTGCTAGAGATTCCACTTATAGCGACTCTGCTGAGTTAGAGTCAAACGCCTAACAAAGTATTTAAGTCTCGTTCCCAGTATGCGTGTCGCGCTCGGTTGCATTCTGAAATAAGCTACATCGCATGCCACTTGAGCCCATTTTTTTCATCTTCGATCTCAATCTATTTCCCGTCGGTCAGTTAAATGAGCGGCAAAAAAATCCCTTCGTATGTCTTTGCTGTTTCTGCATGTATATTGCACGAATTCAGACCAATGTTTTCATTTAATGATCCGTGTTTTGTTCGGCTTCGATCGTGCTTTTTCTGAGCTTGACGTCTTTGCGTATTGTCCAACTGACGGAGGCTAGTCCGACGGAACTGGGTACTGAAACACACCCAGGGTTTTCAAGGGCCCGCGGAAAGTGATACTTAATCACACCTCTGTAATGACAAAACTGTTTCAACTTTTTGCTTTCTCTACTGGTTTTCTTCCATGAATTGATCATGTGCCGGGTACACTTTTTTATAAGAACGTCGAATTTTTCAACTGAGGCCGAAAAATTATAAATATTTTCGGGATATCAGCCTGCATTGTTCTTAAACAAGTACTTAAAATATCTTTACTGGTTATAGACAATATAAATAATACACATACCGTGTGTGGTACATTTGTGTATACACTGATTTGTACATGCACTTTGTATACGATTCGGTAAATGAAAAAACATGTGATGTAAAATTGTTATCTGCGAACTTTAGTCAAGAAGCCCACCGAAAGGTAAATTTTTAATAAGACAGTATGAATTAGTACATCATGTAAATTCGAGTGAGGCCTTACTACTGAAACGGGATATAACCCCGTGTCGCTGATCTACAGCATTAACAAGGAATCCCTCAAACCCACACAAGGAAAGAGAAAAATTCTCTGACCTCGGTGGGATTCGAACCCACGACCTACGAAACAGATCTACTTCGCTCTAACCAACTGAGATACGGGGCCAGCTGGGAGTTTGGTCGTGGGAAGGACAGTACAGCTCGGCCCGAGCCCAGAAATAATCATAGAGTGTTGTCCTTCAGTGGCTGATATGAGTGAGTACATCATATAAATTCAAGTAGGGCCTTAATTACCACTGGAACGGGATATAATCCAAGTGCGCTGATCTACAGCATTAACAAGGAATCCCTTTATAAACCCACACAAGGAAAGAGAAAAGGTAGGTCGGGGGGTTGGAATCCCATCGAAGTCAAAGATTTTTTTCGAAATCTCTCATTTCAGCTGACGACGTCACAAGTTTGACAAGCAAATTTTCAATTTTTTAAAATCTGCTGCCGATCCCTAACCTTCTATCTTGAAATACATACAGCCCAAGATGGGCCTCAACTCATCCAAATAGCAAGTCTATCTATCCACTAGGGTAACAACATTTTTCTTTCATAGGCACTTAGAGTTGTTCGTCTGTTGCTCTTTGCAACCATTCAACAAAGTTTCAGTGCCGTTTATGATATGGTTTTGACAATTTAAAGTGTTTTACAAATGCTTTCTGTTAAGTGCTTTAAGTGTTTTCAAGCCACGACAGTAATACTATCAATATTAGAAGACAAAGTTTAACACTTTTATCTTCACGAAGGATGTTTCGGCCCAACTCAGTGCGCTCTCAGATCAATATAAATAACGATTTCTAAAGAATTTTCCACTTTTTAATTTTCTGTTCACAACTTGAACAAAATAAACAACTAACACTCGGACGGACTGGGTTTGAACGAGTCGAAAACAGGAGGAGTTTGTCCTGAGACTCGAAACGTGTCCACAGCAACCATAGTGAAGCCTGGGACGAGGCTTGGAAAATCATGAAAAACGTTTCATGTGGGCTTTCTCTTTTATGAACCTTTGGCCTAATATGCCGGTATTTTTGACCGATAACGGAGTTTCGTATAAGAAATGCTCGCACTTCAGTACCAAAGGATTTACTTTTCCAGAACGCATGCGTTCATTCGCCGGCAAACGGGCGGCGCAATGTTTGTCTCGTGCTTATCACGTGTTCTGTGCTGTCGTGCAGAGGATAAACCTTTGGTAATAGCTTTAATAGCTCACTTTTTTTGTTTGGTTTTATGACTCTTTGGCTCGAGGGGACACTAGGACTCGAGGTCTGCCATCCGGGACCTACGGTTTAATAAGACGCGAAGCTCTAACTGCTTGCAGATGTTGAAGCAAAGGCAGCACCTTCTCCTCAGCCGTATTTTAAGACCCTAAGTGAAGGTCCGGCACCGGGAATCGAACCCGGGCCTTCTGCACGAAAGACCGGCACCTTACCAACTGGGCTAACCAAGCGACACTTTGATATGAGAAACTTTTACCTACTTTTAAAGGGCAGTTTTTATTCAGCTGGTTGTTTGAAAACCGACTCTTTAGGTAATTTTCCTAGACTTTTGAATGAGACTGGTTTGGCCGGAAACAAACTCCCGCCCTACACAAATTGCGAAAAGAATACAGCTTCCAACTCTCTTTGTGTTCTGGAGATGAGTTTTAACATTTGGCAATTTTCCGCAGACTTGAACCCGGCTGCATCAATATCAGATAAACAACACAACTGTGCGATGTTGGACATTCTCCGATCTGAAACACAGCTAGGAACGAACACTTTTCACTTCGTACCGAATTTACTTCATTCTATTTGTCCGGAAGACGTTACTGAATTCTGTGCCACTGAAAGCCACGAGGCCCACGTCCGGGATGGTCGGACTTTCACCCAATTGAAATGTTCTTCGATATATTGTTATTTTTTAGCTCTTTCCTGTCGCTTTGCTTAAGTGTGGCTTGCAATTAAGATTCAATCTAATTGCATTCTTGTTGGTTTTTCTACTCATAATTTTGTTTGTCCATGTTGCGTGCTCTGTTTCTGAACAAACAAGGAAAGTTTAAGGAATCTAAATAGAACACCCAGGCTCATACTATTAGAGGTTTTTAAAGAATCTATTTTTGTTTTGGCAACTTTTCAAGTTTAAACAAATAGCCATGTAACTATTGCGGCTAATATTCATTGTGCTTTTCTCTTTAGATAATTTTATTACAAAAGCTTAATTGGTCTCTGCCAATATTTTTTCATCAAAATTCCAGTTCATTAACTTGTTTATTTGTCTAAAAGCCTTGCAGGGACTTCATTAGTAATTTTTCTCTTAGGTGTTTGAAAAAGTTTTTAATAATTTTATTTTTTACTACTTAAACTCTGTTGTCTTGTTCTGTGTTCACATAAAAACGAGGGCTTAGTCAAACCCGAGCATCGGGTTGTAGTGAAACTCTCAAATTACACGCTTTTTATATTGCACAGGAAACTGAACAAACCCCGAGCCCTAAAGGCAAAGTTGTTTGTGACTGAACCAAGAAAAAATGCAACTTCGTGTATTGCATTCATATCGAGTTGTCTTCATGAGAATAGCTAAAGTCTCAATTAAATATAATTGAGATATTTGTAAAATTTCTTCTTCCGGAACAATTTCTTGTAGTTGAAATCGGCACATGCAAATGTCTTTTAAAATCTTCCTAGGATCTGTCTCGCGTATTTGCAACATCTCAGTCTTATATTCTCGTTCTAACTTACTAAAATATGAAAAAAGTTCTATGACTGAAATAAAAGCAGCCGGTTCGATACTGGTTAAAGGTCAAGTGTAGAAGTATAATTCAGCCCCCAATACGATTATGACGTATTAACCTACTCAAAAGCCCTTGATGTGCTACGATTGTGTAACAGGCCACTTCAACTGCAGCCGGCCTAAATGTTTTTCAACACGAACAAGTTCTTATCGGCTAACAGCGGTAAACCTTACGACGTTAAAATATTTAAAAATATGTATATTTCAATTTGTTCTAAGATTACTAGATATTGATTACTTTAAGCTTATTCATATAGTATAAATAGAGCTTATTCACCAGTAATCATGATTAAAACAGACTGCAATTAAGGTAAGCAATATCAGCTTTTATTTACAAGCCAAAACAAAGTTTTCTTCAAAATCTTTGCATTGTATTTCATTACATGAATGAGAAATACTCGATAGGAGTTTTTTGCAAACAGAGAAAAATTTAAAAAGTTAGTTTTGTTAAGAAAATAGATGATTTCGCCTCTTGGCAAGGTGTGTGTTTCGCTTGAACAACCAGGTACCCTTGAAATTTTTTAAATTTAATACGTCAATTTTCCTTTATTAGGAATTCTAATTACTGGCAAGACTTATAAACATTGGCTCGCTTGTGGGCAGTGAAAAGTACTTCTATCGGGGGAAGTGATAAGACTATTTCCTTTCACTAGAAAGCCGATCTATTCAAAACTGAAAGAAGCACATTTCGCCTGTATCTCAGCTGTCACTTCGGGTATAAAAACAGATCGTTAACATCTAGGAAAAAAAACTTAGCAACTGCAAAGACTGGTGAAGAGAACCAAGGTTAGTTTTTATGTAGGTTTTTATTGTCAGTCTTTTTAACGTGATGTACGTTTTGACTGCCTTTCTTGACCTCTTTGACTTAACGTGATGTACGTTTTGACTGCCTTTCTTGACCTCTTTGACTGCCTTTCTTCCCCTTCCGTTCTTTGTAGTGGCAATGAACGAGTTCGCAATATTTAGTCCAAGCTAAATCATGAATACGCACGCACAGCACTGAAAAATATCGGCAACATTTACCCGTACAGATAATCTCCACCCGACAACGAAGTAAAATAACGAAGTATAATGAAGCTTACTTAAAAGTTTTTAGTTTGTTAACTTGAGAGTAAAGGATTTTGCCTTTAGAGCACACAGCTGTTTGACTGACTATGCAGCCGAATCTATAAACGGGGATTGTCAAATATTATACGATTTTAGTGTGTTCTAGTTTGTTGGCCTTGCTCCAAATTTACAACTCACGTCTTTTCCTGAGTCACCAATAGTTTCGATTTTTAGTTCCTTTTTCCTAAAAACTTAATGACTTCTTTTCCATTAATATATCATAAAAATTTATGCTTTCACTTCAGTTGATTGATTGATCGATTGAAGATCTAGAAAAAAACTAATTTCACTGATTACTATTGTAACTAGTAGCAATATAGTGGCAAACTAGCAGAAGTAATATCACAGAAGAGCGGATGCATTGGCAGTTTTTTCTCATTAATAATCTTCTTTTAGAAATGCTTTTATTTAGTTTACTAAGCACTCTAAGGGCGACTATTTTTAACAACCATTTTTTTCAAAAACAATTATGAAGAAGTTATTTGAAGAAAATAAATCCTCTTTGACTTTTGACGCTTAATAAAAAAATGAAATTAAGAATGGAGATAAAAAAATTGCCAGTCACAACGCACTATGGTCATGGCTAACTACTGTA